>JAJJWW010016944.1:0-33439 GCA_023531295.1 Papaver armeniacum | reverse complement strand
CCTTAACCACGTTGTGTCGGGCAAGCGACTTTTTCCTATTGAAGAAACCACACCAGAATCCCAAGCTCTCTCAAGAAGCGGTGTTGGAAAATGCAACTGGGGACTGCCGACCACGGTTTATCTGAGGGGCGCCGAGCTTGATAGCACATTGATCGACGCGGCCTCTGACTTCAACATCGTTACCATCAAGACTCCGAGAGATGCGAAAATTTCTAAGCAGGTGGCTACCCTTTCCCCAATTGTAGTCAAAAACTTGGAAGGAGAAGCAATAGACACATATGGCTACATCAACCTTGAAATTAAGGTGGGAGATGCTCTAACACATGGCAAATTCCACATTGTCAAAAAACTCTCAAATTACGACATGATTCTGGGGCGCTCATGGGTACACGGCAATAAAGCGAAATTAGGAGTATCCCCTCTGCCGGTGTCGATACCCGAAAGAATTTCCAACAAGCCATCCAACCCTGAAGATCACATATTGTCGTATCAAAAACTTACTAAGGAAACTCAATTACCTGAAAAAAGTCCGTCAACGTTCATCTGAAGATTCCGAACATAAGTAAGTCTTTTTGAACAACCTTTTCTGTACCCAATCACTTAACCTCTCGGTCAGGCATGAGGACTCAGCCCAGTTATCAACCCGTACGTCATTAAGAGGTGTGAATGTGATGCTGGGCCTTTCAAATGCTTTGTCAAAAATTTAGAAGCTGCCTCAGTCAAAGATAACGAGCTCAAAAATCAAGTGGTGGCGCAACGCCAAAACCCATTTCAAATTGGAGATATGGTAGTCAAGGTGACCGCGCTTCAAGTTGGAGATGTAGTAGTGAAGCTAACCGCTCAACCTGATTCGCTTAAAGAAAGGGAAGACGAGCCATACCTGGTGGAAGATGTTATCTTGGGTGGTTACTGCAAGCTCATTAACACCGACAAGCCCTTCAATACCTAAAACGTTGTGCTACCTTTTCCTCCAGCGTTTTCCTTTTAAGTATTTCCTTCAGTAATTTGCTTTTTCCCTGCAATATTTGTAATCCCTCCAAAATGATTCCACTGCTTGCATTCATAATTGGGGTTTCGATTTTAATTAAAAGCATCTTTATTTCAAAATAAGTTTTCCTAAATCATCTCAAGGGAAAAGTATCCGGAAAACCCACAAAGTCATTACCCATCAGTTAAAAAACCAGAAAAAAATCAAACCCTACAAGAAATATCTTATTCAAAAAAAGAAGAAAAAAATACTGAGGAAGGGAACGTGCAAGGAAGAAGATTATCGAGTGGTGGCACAAACACCTTCCTTCAAGAACATCTGGCTTCAACTTTTTCCCGACGAGGATTCTCTATTTCTTGCGATGTGTTTCCTAGATTGTGACGGCTCACATTTATACATACCCATGTCACAAATGTCCTGTGTATTTTGCGAGGGAAAATCCAATAAAAGGTTGGTCAAAATCCTTAATCATTGCTACTGTTTTTCCCTATTTTGAGTTACTGTTGCCCACGGCATGCGAGGCGTTCCCATGGAAGTAGCTAAACAGAGAGAATGTGATGTGCCGAATAACATTATTGCTGCGTCATTTATGTGATTTGGCTTCCCATCCGCTGAATCGCTTTGGAAGGGTGGAAGAACTTGTTTTTCGCAAAAGGGGTTTTAGGTCTCTTTCGGTAGATTTTATTCATTCAATCAAAGATGTGGAATTATCAAAGCAGCATAAATGAAAGAATATTACTTGGTGAAACATGGATCCAGTCGCATGAACAAAAAGAAAAACTGAAGTATCAAAAACATCTACGATCTACGAAAAAGATTGTTTCCCTGCGGAAGGAAATCAAAAAATGGAAAACCAGTTGTCAATGACAAGATACCTTGGTCAATGACGCCTCCATCAGAGCTTTTTCAAGCACTTGCCCCAATACCTTCTCCGATAGCAAACATTCCATCCAGAAGCTATCTCAACAACAGCTTCAACATCCCATCCAGAAGCCGATTCAGCAGCAGCTTCAACATCCAATCCAGAAGCCATTTCAGCAGCAGCTTCAACATCCTAGTCGGAGCCCGTTTCGTCAGTAGTTCCAGCATATGTCCCCACATCTTCTCCAACGACTCCAACATATGCTTCCACCTCCTCCCCATCTGCTTTGACAACATCCTCAACGATCGCTCCGACTTCCCTAACAAAATTTTCGGCATCCACTTCAGTAGCTGCTTCAGTCTTGCAAACCATAGCCTCTTGAGAATGCTCCGTTTCTTCCACCTCAGAATCTAGGATTACAATACCGTTATGGACAGGATAATCAAACTGGCTCTTGTCTAGAATTTTCTTTGACTCAGTCTTTCGCCGTTTCAATCGAGAAGCGAATCGTTCAGCCCTGACACTGGTTTGTGGAAAAACTCCATCACGTGGGGATTTCCCGACGCGTTGGGATGCTTCATCATGTCTCCATTTTTCCTTCATGTCCATTCAATCCATGAAAGCCTGGACCCGCACTATCATGATGCGTAAATGGGTGAGGGACATGCCTTATATAATCACGTCAGCCTCACGGAACAAAGAATCGATTTTGTCTAATACATCCTCATGTGAAGAAAACTTGGGTTTGTCGACTTCAAAGATTTTAACCAAAGAATCAGAGGTATGATCATCATTTGAATATCCCATTATATGCTTAAAAAAAGAAGAGAAGATTTTTCTTTACACTATGTCTGCATCGGCAATCTACATAAAGAAGAAGAAAAAATGGAGAACTAGGATAAGAGACACGAGACAGTACCCGTGAGGAGGACGGACGCAATTCTATGGTGATTTATACGAATGGAAGGTTCAAGATCGCCTCTTATATTGTACAGGTTGATGAATCCTGAGAAAGAAAATCCTTTTACCAGCATGTATTAAGGCTCTGAACGCGGAATACCCGTTGGATTAAATACTTGTATATACGGGATAATTAGGGTTTGGCGTCCGCGCCAGCAGCCATCCCTGCCATTCCATGACCAAAGTAGCACCATCTCTGCACGTCCCGTGATTTAGCCAGCTCTGCGAACCAAGTTGCAATGCCATCTATGCCGATCAGAAGCCAATATTGAAATGCCATCTCTTCCAGGGTTGTAATGCCTTCCGCTGTTCCACGAACCAAAGCCATTTGCGCCTTCTTTGCCACTCTGTGTTTCGGCCAACAAATAATGTTATCATTGCCGTCCCATGACTAAGGTAGCAACGTCATCATCAGCGGTTCATGAAAGAGGTTGCAGCGCCAAGACTGGCACTACAGGGCTAAGCCAGAAGTATATCAAGCCGCCAATACGAGGATCACAGATTCCTCATGCTTTCCGCCAAAGGTTAGTCGAATTTCCCTGAAAATGTCTTTACGTCTTTCCCTTTCGATTTTACTCTTGTCTGTCACCATCTCATGCTTACCCCGAAACAACGCCACTGTTACGTGCTAAGCAAGGGACTTAATGTTGATGGTGGTTTTTATCTTAGGGTTAAAATCGTAAAACCTTGCATCTGATGTGACGTCACTCTATAAGGAAACGGAGCCATGAGTGTTAACCTCTCTATTGGCATATTTATTGAGCCGTTCAATATATTTACATGAAATTTATCCAGACTGGCGCATGTAGCAACCATCCCAGATGTTCTATAAATTTCGGCGCCTTGCCCATATTCACTTAATATAAGTTTCTTTGAATACTTTATATGCTATGCTCCCTTGCTGAACCCTTAAGGTTGGTATGGCATGACAATTTGTGTTCACTCGCAGCAGAGTAGCACGAATTTCCAAATATCAAGGATAAGGTCTTTGCATAAGGTATTCAATTAGAAAGCATGATGCTCTCTGGCAATGACTTAAAAGAACTCTGTGTCAACACATAAAATTCAACCGATTACCCAGGATAACTTGCAAAAGTTAGGGTTTTGCGCCTTGCGTAGAATATCAGACCTTGCTTGTCGAAATTTAAGCCTAGGCAAACTAGGTAATTAATCCGCCATGGATTAGTAGGCACGAAATCTTGCCTTAATCGAAAACAAAGGAGCCGCAGGATAGGAGCAGCAAAAAGGGAGGCGTGGCCATGCCTTAGGCCAGCCGGCGCCATTTTCCATTGGCCATGCCCCATCCTAAACCTACCCTATTTCCCTCGACCAATCAGGTCGCCTTAAACTCGCCACGCGCACATAAGTTTTGGCTGGGCCCATACTTGTTGGCCCCTTTTTCCATCGACCAATTAGGTCGCTCTAAAGCCGTCACACTCACGCCAGAAGTGTATCCACGCCCATGCTTGGCCGGCCCCTCTCCTTCCTACCGACCAATTAGGTCACTTTAAATGCGCCACGAGCACTAGAGGTGCGACCGCGCCTCATGTTTGGCCGACCCCTTTTCTTGACCAATCAAGTCTATCTAAACCCACCACCATACATTAAAGGCCAAAGGCACCCTGCCGCGCCACCATAATAACTGGCAAGCCAAACGCGCCTTGCCACAACAACATATTAATCGGCATGCCAACATGCCATTATGCTGCAGTAACATGCCGTCAAGCCCTAACTTTGGCCACAACGCCAAAACCTAGCCTTGGCCACGCCGCCAAGCCCTAACTTTGGCCATGGCGCCAAAACCTAGCCCTGGACACGCCGCCAAGCCCTAACTTTGGCCACGGCGCCAAAACCTAGCCTTGGCCACGGCGGCAAGCCCTAACTTTGGCCACGGCGTCAAAACCTATCCTTGGCCACGGCACCAAGCCCTAACTTTGGCCACGACGCCAAAACCTAGCCTTGGCCACGCCGTCAAGCCCTGACTTTGGCCACTGCGCCAAAACCTAGCCTTGTCCACGCCGCCAAGCCCTAACTTTGGCGACGACGCCAAAACCTAGCCCTGGCCTCGCGGCCAATCCCTAACTTTGGCCAGGATGCCAAAACCTAGTCTTGGCCACGCCGTCAAGCTCTAACTTTGTCCATGACGCCAAAACCTAGCCTTGGCCGACCCCTTTTCTTGACCAATCAAGTCGCTCTAAACCCACCACCATACATTAAAGGCCAAACGCACCCTGCCGCGCCACCATACTAACTGGCAAGCCAAATGCGCCCTACCATAATAACATATTAATCGGCATGCCAACAAGCCATTATGCCGCAGTAACATGCCGCCAAGCCCTAACTTTGGCCACAATGCCAAAACCTAGCCTTGGCCACGCCGCCAAGCTCTAACTTTGTCCATGACGCCAAAACCTGGCCTTGGCCACGAAGCCAAACTCTAACTTTGGCCACGGCGCCAAATCCTATCCTTGGCCACGCTGCCAAGCCCTAGCTTTGGCCACGAAGCCAAATCCAAGCCTTGGCCACGCACTAATTAGGGTTTCAACATGCCAAACCCTAATTTGGGCAAAATTGCTACGCCAACCAAGCCAAATAACGTTTTCCAGAGCGTTGGGATCGATGTGGCAACATGGCCAATGTTTCTAGAGCCATATTTGGGTCTAACACCAATAAGCCAAAACAGCTGCCACGGCTACGCCGCTAGCATGCCTCTATGCCACGGCTACGTGATAGGTGTCTAAAACACCTAATTTTATATCTAGTATTTATGCTTTCTTTGCGAGTTATCTTGTGAATTATGTATCATATGATTGTATTTGAGCGTATCAGGTACTTTGGAGTCAATTGGAGCAAAAATAAGTAGAACTCGTTCAAATCCAGGATTTCTTCTCATTACCTTGAAGAGAACGCAAAGACGAAGCCAGTGACGAACGCATGAAAAGTTATGTGCAAAAATCTTGTCAGTTCCCTAGAAATGACAATACAAGAATTATGCAGGAAACTACACTGTCAGTCTTCCAAGGCTGACAGTTGAATGGAGGTGGCCCTTATCATGCGTCATGGATGTTTACATCAACACTTCAAAAGTTAAGCTAGAAACTAGGCCAAGCTTCCTTTCATAGGACCAGTTCCTCTTTTCTTTCCTTGCTACGACCTAATAACCAGAGCCTTCACAAGGGCTGTTTCCGTTGCTACCAGAGTCATTCTCGCCGGAAAAATCAAGATCCACATGGGTTTGTAGTGGTTTATTTACTGTTGTCGAGAGAGAGGTCGAAGTTGAGAGCAAATTGGGGAAGAATTAGAAGATTGGTTGAGCTTGATTTGAGAGAGAGATGGGGTTTGGACCAAATCGATCATTGGAGGAGATTGAATGTGAGAACTGAGTTGAAGATGTATTCAACATACAACGGAGAAGAAATTAATAACTCAACTGGAAGATGTTCATGGGTGTGAAATTAGGGTTCTCTGAGCTGCAAATGGAGAGATCAAAGTAGGTTCAGAGCTGATGAATGATTTGAATGAATGGGTTCTGTGTGTTTTACAGGGAAGGAGATAGAATGAGGATTAAATCAACAGCATATTCATATCTTCTTCACCACCGTGGTTGCGGGCAGTGTGTTTGAGAAAATGCCGACTTACCGATTCTTTACAATGTCAAACAGGAATGGAACCAAGGCATTAATGGAGTTGAATGGCAGCTGCTGGTGGAATTCATAGCTGAACTGGAAGTTAAGCTGTAGTTGAACTAAAGCTGGTGGATTTGAGCTACAGGGAGATGGAATTACAGGATGGTTGCTTGGCTGTAGATAATGGGGAAGTTCGAGTTGTTATTGAGCAGCAAGGAAGACTAGTGAGCTGTGATCTTGATCTGAGATGGAGTAATGGTGGTCATGTGACAATGAAGCTGCAGTTCAATGAAGCTGAGCAGGGTTGCTGTAGATGAAGTGCAGGGGTTCGAACTGAAGATGACAAGTGGTGATGCTTGAGGTTAAGAAGATCATGAAGCTAATGCTTTACAGGTGGTTCTCTGGGTCGTGGTTGTCAAAGAATGGCTCGAGTATGCTGTTGTAGTTGAGAAATGGATGAGCATTTGGCAGCGAAGGGTGTTGGCAGTATTGATAATGAAAGCTTGAGTTCAGATCTGTGATGCAGAATGGGTATGTTGATGGCATTAACTGGTGCAGGTGGTGGTTGCTCCCATGGGTTCAATGGCCTTGAAGAGATGGGTTAAACTCAAATTCGAGTTTGGGTCGACTATGGAAGTGAGATGAACTTCAGACGCTTGGAGTTGGTGGCTATGCTCATCTAACGTCGAATTCAAGAGAGGAAATGTTGGAGGTATTGGAATTTGGGTTTGGCTGTGACAATGCAGCTGAGAATGACGTTGCAGGTGAGATAGAGATAGCTGTGACTCAAGCCAGATGGTGTTGCAGTACAAGCACAATTGCTGGCATGGAAGAAATGTTGTAAGGAGTAGTTGTAGCTGCAGGGTTTGGTGGCAATAGGCAGTGGTGGTTGTGAAATCGACAGAGACGAGGAACTGCTGCTCCAAGAAACCAGATGAGAAGGTTGTGGTATTATGGGTCTGAGATGAAAATGGAATTGAACCTGAGATAGGCATCAAACAAATGAGATGGTTGTGTGCAGGATTGGGAAGTATGGATTATGGTGAGGTAAGGCAAAGTGCAGCTGCAGTGAGGCGCTGGTGGTTCTTGTCTTGCAGAGATGGTTTTGGCAGAGATGGCGGAGGAATTAACTTGTTGCAGTTAAATCTGAGATTGTGTTGGTCCATGCTGAAGGGAATTGCGAGTAAAAGAATTGCAGGTGAAGCCTGTAAGCAGATAAGGAAGGTGATTGTGCTGATGAGATGGATGCTGATCTGCAATGGGTTTAATGGGTGTTTTTGTGTGGTTTGACAGGTGTTGATTTCCAAGGAGTTTGTGTGATGAGCATTTGGAGCTGGGAATGAATGCATGTTTAATTAGATGTATGCTAGGATCTATAACTATGCAGTGAAGAAGAAAATGGCTTGCATTTGGCCTGGAGATTGTTCTAAAAACAAAGGAAACTCTTGTGGATTTTCTACTACAGCGAGTCAACTCGGCGATCCGATCCGACTCACTTGGTCCGATTTGACTCAGATGGACTTGGACCCAAGCTGTGGCTGCTAATGGGCTGTGAAGGTGGTCAGGCCTTGGTCGAGATTCAGAAGTCTGGTGCCGATTCACACTCCTACATGAGATATATAAGCCTGTGCATACTTCTCCCGAGGGATATCTTATAATATCTCTTTTTGCCTCTACTCTTGTTCTAGGGTTTAGAACCATGAAACCTTTTCTCTTTCTTCTTTTTATGAACTCCATGAATATGAAGTAGAGTTTTCTTTTGGTTATGGATTAGTTGGATTTCCAAACATGAGTTTTTGTGCAATAAATTAGTTTTCTCTCATATTATCGTTTATGATTCACCATCAATATTGTTACATGATTTGAATGCTTGTTTAGTCGAGTCGCGAATCGATTGAGTTTGTTTTCATATCTATTGCTAGATTAGGATTTATTATATGCAAAAGTGATAATTCCTGATTACAAGTAGCATAATTGTGATTATTGCTTGTAGTGATACATCCTAGTAGTCACATGTGAGTCATAACCTTTGTTAAATCGGATTAGTGCTTTTACACGTTCGATTGCTTTGATTGGCCTGATTTCATAGAACCTAATGCATCTAGGGAATTAAACTTGATTAGTGCTTTTACACGTTAGGTTGTTCCTTTAGATAAAAATTCATATTCGCATCTTTTAATGTGTTTGTTGATGACAAGAGGAGATTAGCGGGATATTCTTGCGATCAAGTTATTCTAGGGCCTTTGATAAAAGTTGAGATTAAAATATCAATTCTAGTTATTGTGTTGAAAACATGTTTGTGATTGAAGACGAAATCCATGACCAATACTTTCTCATCCTTGATTTGATTTGTTTACCCTTATTGTTTTCTTTTATTTAGTTTATTATATAAAAATCAGAAAATTCCCCGTGTTACTTATAAGATACCGAAACATATTGACAACCTAGTCCTCTCTGTGGGAACGATCCTTTCTTGCCCTTGCTTCATTATATATTTTGAGTAGTAAGAAAGTGTAATTTATTTTTGACGCCTACGACAAATGATCAAATTTTGGCGCCGTTGCCGGGGAGGCAGCGGTTGTCAATTGTTTTTGGTTTCTTATTTTTGTTTTTAGCTTTTGTTTTACTTTTTCTTATTCTTTGGTTCCTAACCGAGTTTTGAGAACTCTTGTTTCAGGTACCAATTTTTATGGAAGGAGCATATTGGAACAACGAATACGGTTTTCAACAACCTCAACAATATGACAACTACTAATTCTAGGGGTATAATCAAAACCAATTCATTGGTTATGACCAATGTTCCATGGAACCTTATGGTTTTCCTCAACAACCTTATGGCGGGTATGTGTGTGAACAACCACAAGGATGGGAGGATTCTTATTCTCGTGAACAAAAAGTCTCTAACTTTATAGACCAAGTTTCCAACTTTTTACAAGAGGAATTTCAAAAAGCTAAAGAGACTACAAACGAGCAACTCCAAGAACTTCATGAAGGTATTGCTAGCTTGCGAAGAGGCATTCATCAATACAAGGAAGATATGGATAATTCTAATGTGCATATGGTTTGTGATGAATATTTGATTGATGCTAATGTTGAAAAAGGCCAATCCTTGGGCACTTTCATTGATAATTGTGTAGTTAACTCAACTCTTGATTGTAATAATGATCATTCACCTATTCAAAAGGATGAGTTCGAGATTAACAACACTAAATTCAGCGAGGACCAACCGTATGTTGACTATGATAGTGACGGTGATTATGATACATTGCTTGAACCAACTCATGGTGACATCCCCGAGGAGTGTACAATGGAGTCTTTTTGGGATCAAGATGAAGACGAAGAGGAATATGTAGACACTTGTGTAGATTACTCAAGCATTGATCTTAATAATGATCAAGAGCCTATTCAAAGGGTGGATCTTGAGGATGATGCATTTTCGAGTGTTCTAAAAAAGTTTCTTATAATAAAATTTGGATCCGCAAAAGAGTATGTGCCTTACAACAAATAGGAGTGTGTTGAGAATGAAACCGATATGACCAACATTGTGGAAGACCCAATTGAGCTTGCATATGACTGTAATGATGATGTTTATGTCGAAACTTTGGTTAAGGCAGAAACAGACGAAGAATGGTTGCAGGGTTTGATAGAGGACCATGATATACAAGAGGTGAGTAATTCACTTGAGTTTTTCAAGGATGAAGAGGATTCCATGATACAAGAGATTGTGCAAGGTTTATCTAACCCATTGCCTATTGTTTCTTCTCCTTTACCTCTTATTGGTTTGAATGTATGTGCTTCGAGAATATTGTTGAATGACTTTATTTCTCGTTATCCGCCATTAGAGAAACTTGATTCTCATACTATGCAGGTTATGGAACAAGAAACCGTGGAAGTACCCGACTTCTATATTCTTTATACACTTCCAAGTGTGGACAAGAATAAGTGTGGGGGAAACTTTTATCGGTTAATAGCTTCATTTATATTTTATATGACTAATATTTATGTGAAGCTAGTGTTTGCAACACAGGTTCTATGGAAGGATCCCCAACTTTTCAGATTGTTGATATATGGGGAATGAATCTTGCAAGGATATAGTCGGGCTGACGACTTTAAACCAAGCGCTACATGGGAGGCAACCCATAGGTTTTGTATCTCTTATCTTTTAATTTTTCTTTTCTTGTTTTTATTTTTTCTTGTCGCATATTATTATAAGTATTTCCCACCTTGACTTTCTTTGGACGATTCAATTTACATTGAGTACAATGTAAAGTTTAAGTGTGGGGGAGTGGTTAAGCAATTTGTGTTGTAAATTTTTCAAATTTTTCAACTTTTGTGTAAATAGTGAATAAGAAAACTCCAACTTGTAGTTAGTTTAGAGTCACATAGTATACATGTCGCTAAGATTACATCGAGATTCTCATAAGAGTGACTGAACTTATAGATGACAGAGAACATGATCGGGTTTCTTACTTGTATGAGAGTTAAAGTTGGATTTAACCATGCCAAGTGGCAAATAAGGTGCAGATCGAATTCGGTATTAGAGTAGTGATCCCCTATAGTGGAGACTACCCATGTTACATAATGCGAGGCACCGACCTTCAATTCTTTGTACCTGTCTAAATATGTGCTTTTAGAGTGTGTGTCACCGTACGTAAATTCCGGGCAGAATGGTGAGCTGTCCAACCTCCCACCATAGAAGCACTATTTTGATCTCTTGAGTGCTATTTTTGTCAACCATGTTGGTGACATCGAATTGCTAACTTACATACCACTTGTAATCTTGTTCGCAGTTAGCACCATCCACCTTATCTCTCTCTACACCAACAGGTCCATAGAAACACCATCATCATCAACAAGAGGAGCATCACAAATTCGAAAGAAAGTTGAAGAAGTTCAAGGTTTACAAGCAACAACACAAAAATGAGCAGATTTCAGATTCAAGTAAAGCAACAAGACAAGGAGTAGAATTTTTACAAGTTGAAGACTATTGTGCAAGAGTGAAGATTATAAAGATGAGAGTTCGAGAAGTTTATGATATCAAGACATACAAGTTGTGAAGAATCAAGCGGTAAAATACTTACACCATGGGCTTTGTACTTATATTTTTCTCTTATCATAGTTATAAAAAGGTATGAGGTTTGTGTCCATGATAGCCAGGGCTATCAGACGG
Source organism: Papaver armeniacum (assembly GCA_023531295.1). NCBI lineage: Eukaryota > Viridiplantae > Streptophyta > Magnoliopsida > Ranunculales > Papaveraceae > Papaver > Papaver armeniacum. The sequence continues at coordinate 21,833 of JAJJWW010016944.1, read as the reverse complement.
ACGACGTTGAATAGGGACCCTGATCCGAAGGTCGGGATATTCTGGATGGGAAAGTCATTAGACGGCTACGAAAGAGTCACGACTACGACAGACTCTCGGTTTTTACCATAAATACAATTACCATAAAATTTAAAAAACTGGAAAGGTATTTAACGTTTCTTATCATCTTCCTCTTTCTTTCACCGCATTATTCTGGAATTTTTCAGCCGTCCAATGACTACTCCATCCGGAGCTTCTTATCATCTTCCTCTTTCTTTCACCGCGATCTCTTTTCGTTCTCCGTTTTTATTTTCGTGATTCTTCTTTCTCTGTCAACAAAATACAGTGTGACGTAGGTTTTGATAATAAATTTATGTATGGTTGAATAACAAATACGATAGAGAGGAATAGAATAAGGCCATACGATTGAGCTTCAATTTTGTTGTAATATTTTGATTATGTTGACAAAAAATCACAACTTTTTCCAGCAATTTTTAGAGCTGAAGAGAAATTCCAAGCAAAGAGAAGATAACGAATTGTAAAAAGTAAGTCATTTACTTGTCCTCAAGTGAAACAGAAATGAAGAAATCCTAACTATACCCCTGTCGCAGGTCTCTCGAATGCATTTAGCGTATGCACTAAGCCTTTAAACCGCTAGGTGTCCCTAGTGGACGAGTTGTAGTCTCGTGAGGGTTTACCAGAGGTGTACCCACAAAACCTTCTCCAACTTCGTGTGTAAAGAGTCTCAAGCATCCAAAAAGCTATGAGGACATAGAGTTTCTGCATGCTAGTAACAGAAGTTAGAACTATCGAAGAACGCCTTCTCATCCTTAAGTGCTGAGCGAGAAGTAACCATACCATATGAAAGAATTCGGATTCGATTGTGATCATAAGTCTCAACTTCGCCTCACCATTAGGGTTTTATGATAATTGCACTCAAAAAGATCGCTTTTTAGTCTCTCATGTGTGCAAAAAAGCAGGAATAAAGAGAGAAATCCCTATTACACGTTGTAGGTAAGAAGGATAACCTTCCGAAATAAAACTGAGACTCCACGAAATGTGGACAAAAAGAATCTTTTTCTGATGATCTCTAAGGAAGGAAATAAACCATTAGAAAGGGGTGGGAGTACTCACTCACTTCTCACCCGATCGGCAATTAATATCACTCTCTCATAAGAACCATAGAAAACGTCTTCAATCTTTGGTCTTCGGTCTTCACTTGTTGATGACGAACTTCTAAACTTCACAAAACTTGACAATTTTTAACTTTTCTACTCAAATTCCTTGTTGTTTGGATTTTTCTTCTTGAACTCTCTTTACCATGGTGGTAGCAAAAATAAACTACAATATTTTTTGATTTTTTTGATTTTTGATTGATATTATTATTTTTTTTTATTTTTTTTTTTTTTTACAAAAAGTGAAAATAAAAATACAAATAATGAAATAACTAACTCCATGGACAAAGGACTTTATCACTCAATTTTTCCACAACTTGTATTGTCTTGATTTTATAAATTTTAATAATTCTCATCCTATTTTCTTTTCTTTTTGCACATAAACCTTGGACTATATCAATTTTTCTTTCAATATTCTGATGATGCTCCGTTTGTTGACGATGATGTGTTTCTATGGGTCTTGCTTGATTGAGAGAGAGAGTGATGCTAACGGCAAATCGGTATTTAGAAGGAGTTTTCATCTTTAGACGTCACCCTCATGATTGACAAAAACTAGCACTCAAGAGATCAAAAGTAGTGCTGAAATTGGTGCGAAGTTGGGTAGCTCACCATTCCTACCCGGAATTTACGTACGGTGACACACACTCTAACAAACTTTTCTAGAAAGTTGCAAAAAATTGAAGGTTGGTGCCTCACTTGATGTAAATTGGGTAGTCTCCACTATGGGTGATCACAATTCTACTACCGAATATCTAACAAAGACCTAATTCGCCCTCCCGATGGTTAAATCCAACTTTAACGCTCTAATCAACTAAGAAACCCGATTGTGTTCTCCTACTTCCAATTTCTGTTATTTCGGTCAGATTCTCTATGTAAACATAGCTAGAAGCATGCTAGTGACTCTAAAATCTCTAAAAGTTGGAGGTTTTTACAAAAAGAGTTTTTGAATTTTTTTTTTTTTTTTTTTAAATCAAAGGTAAAATAAAAGACTAAAAACTCTAAATGCAAATGCACCCCCAAACCTCAATCAAACATTGTCCTCAATGTGTCTACATATAGAAAAAAATTTAAACAAATCACATACCGAGAGAACTATGCTTTGAAAAGAGAAAAGGGAAGAGATTACCGGATGTCGGCGGGAGCAAGGTTGAGCTTCTTTAGTCAAGGCTAGAATCCAACATTCTCAACGGAGATCATATCGGATTAGCATAATATATGCGCATGAAGACTCAACCGATTCAAGAAAAGAAAATTTAACAAGTCCTACTGGATATATACAATGAAAATTCACCATAAACCAACAAATAAAGAGTTGAGGATCAACCCAATAGAAAATATATACACACATCAACAGACCTTACGAAATAATATGAGAGTGCAAGTAAGACTGTGTATGTGAATGAGTTTCCCCCAAACCTAAACTTATGAACAGGTGTGTTTGTGAGAACAAAATCTTGCAATTTTAAAGGTACATCATGCAAAAGGTCTAACTCAAAATGAGTATTGCTAAGAACAGGCAGACATACACATACCAACTGTGGTTCCCTAAAGGTGTCATACTTTGATGCAAAATAGTCCAAGAGGACTTGGGAAGCACAAAGCTCTAGGCCTAAGTTAGGCATTTTCAGAAAAGTTGGTTTTGCAATTTTGTTACAAACAACACCTAGGTTTGGTGGAGGAGTTTCAATTTGTGACTCATGATAGAGGTTAGGTACATCTATGTTATTTTCATGTATAAAATCATTTGCACCATCACACACTTTCCTAAAGTCAGAAGAGGGTAAATCATGTTCATTTTCACAGGATAATTCATCAATTTCCATGTCAAATTCATCAGAGGAGGCAACATATTGTGACATGGGCAGGAATCGACACAAAAATAATATTATGATCCAAAAGAACATTAGTGTCAACGTAAGATTCATCCTTTCTTAAGTCACAAACAAGTTGTGTAGCATGCTCACATTCACTCGAAGAATTTCACAAAACTGAGCTCATAGTTAAGATCACATGTATGAATGTTAGAAGAAGTATCATTCATAGGGTTCACGTAAGAGACGCCTAACGTCTCAACCAAAAGATTCCATCATATTTTCAAAGATGCACATGCTCTTCTAACATATCATATTCATCATCATCATCATCATAGAAATGCATTTCCTTATTAAAAATCATAGTATTTCTAGTCCCATCATTTGAAACAGGTTCATATGCAATATCAATTGCACGAGTAAGACTAGGCATACTATTTTCATTATGGGTGATAAACATTTCATTGTGAAAGTCTTCCCTTTCCTCATTTAGTGCATCACAGATTTGACTCAATTTGAGTTCTAAGCTCGCACCCCTTTGGTCAAGGTTTTGAATCAATTCTAGAATTTCATTATGTGGTTCAATGAAAGGAGAGTTTTCAAAAGTAGGAAATTCATAATCAATGCTATATGGTTTATCATGCAATACACTCCTAGCATTATTTTGTTCGATGAGTCTAAGATTTTCCTCCACAGATTGAGAAGTACAAAATTGTTCATCTCCCCACTGTGGTGAATGATGTATGTGATCATAATGATTAGGGTATGTGAGATCAGGGCCCTGAGAAGGCTCATAAAATTCCCTAAAGTCACTATGGTATGTGGGGTGTTCATCCTATGAAAGGTGCCCGTAAGCAAGCTCTCTAAGGGATTTGTTGGTATCCCCAGATGCAGACCAAAATCCTGACATGATTTAATAACTCAAATTGAACTCAAAGCCCAGTTGTAGTGGACTAAGTTTGGTTTTAGTGGGATTGGTTTGGTTTATTGGGTTTCATTTGGTTTGTTGGGTTTTGGTTTGTTGTGGGCTAGTTGTTTGGTTTTTGAGGGAATTTGGTTTGTTTGGGATTTGCTGTTCGGTTTTTGTGGGAAGCCCATTTGTTGCAAAATGTGTAGCCCAGAAGTGGATTGAGCCCAGTTGACAGTTTGGTTTGGCAGCCCAGGTTGGGTTCAGTTATATGCACAGCCCAACAGATGTGGGCTCGCTTTTTGTTTAAGCCCAAAGAGCGAGAGGTTATGTGGGCTCAAACTATACTGCCCAAATGGCTCGATTTGAAACAAAGAAATTGAAGTTAATGTACAGCCCAGGTTAGTGGGCTGAGTTTTGGTTATCTTTTTGTGGGCTCTAGCTGTTTGCAGCCCAGGTGAAAAGGGTATAGCCCAGCAGACTATGGGCTTGGCAGGTTCAGTTTATGTTGAGCCCAAGGGTTGGGTTTCAGCTCATATGCACAGTTAGGTTTTTGTGGGCTCTAGTTTATGTTCGATTAGCCCAACAAACTGGCAACTCCGGTTGGCGGAAGGCTTGCACAGAGCCCGTGTTTAAGCTCGGGTAATTCACACCACAAAGACACAAATTCACACACAATGACATAGATCGGGCGAGATAAAATCAAGTGGTTTGTGTTCGGCCTCAATTAACAGGCGGGGGTTTATGTGCTCAAAACACACAGAGCACACAAAGACAGGCTTAAAAATGAGCACTACACAGAGTTAGCACTCTCTAAGTGCAGGCCAGCAACTTACAACACAGCCAACAATTTGCAACACAAACCTCACAAAATTCAAAATGGGAGGGTTGCACAGTCACTAGCTCTCACGGATAACTAGCACAGCCCATTGGCACTTGAAGCAACAGATTAAGCAATGCCAAAGACAATTCACAACCCAGAGTAATGATTAAAAACTTAGCTTGTGCACAAAGACATGTATTTCAGTAAGCGATTGGTTTGTGCTCATACAACTCGTAGCTCGGGGGTTACGGCACAGACTCTAGCAAAGAGTCGGCAACTAGTTTATCATACGCTTATGAGGCACAAAAGCATTCACTATAAAGGGGGCCACTCACCCGACTCCGATAAGTTGCGTGGGCTGCTCAAGTTATGCGCCTTGCTCTTGTCTTTCTTGGGTTGGCTTGCACAAGAACACAGTACACACCGCAAGTTCACTATCACAGAGAGTGATGCAACAGATGTTGTATTGCAATGTACACAAGCTGCCAGGTTATCACTAAATGAACCAAATGCTCAACAAAATTCGAGTGTGACACACCGAATGAATAAAATGCAATGAGCACTCGAGCACCGAATGAGGTAAAGTTATGAGCAAGTTTCAAAAGCAAGGGTGCTCAAACAGGTAGTGATGCAGATATACAATGACTAAGCGAAGTTACAATGATTAAGCCAAAAATTGCAATGATAGAATGCAATACAAGTTGCAAAAACTAAAAAAACAAAAGAAAAGTAAATGAAGCAAACATAGAAAACTTAACAGCTATACTACACTAAATTATGCAGGGATAATGCACAAAAACAATGCTAATAACAATGCACAAGGAAGCAAAGTTAAACTAAATTATGCAGGGATACTACACTAACACAGGGCTAATGATGCGGGGATATATACGGGGTTGAGAATCGGTAAAGCTTAGCCGAAAATCACAGGGCACACGCTAAGTCCCCGCAGCGCGCCAAAAACTTGGTAGGCTCCGAGAATGGGGTTATTTTAGCCTACAATTTATACCGCAAGTGCACGGTGTCCGTTATGAAGCACGGGGCAAATACGAGTCGAACCACAGAGACTTGTGGTGCCGATAAGTGATCAAGGCTTGCTAGACTGAGTTTCTAAGTAATGTATGTAACACAATATTGGTTGTCGAAGCGACTGAGATTAGAATGGTGACTCTAAACTAAGGCAAAGGTATAAAATGTGACAATGGGAAGTACCAGGGTGATGAATCCACCACATGACTCTTTGCTAAGGTAATTCAATTCATGTTATGTTCTTATACATTACTAAGGGAGATTCTAAAGAGCACTGTGTCACTAATCTTACTAATTCCCCCTAGTATAGAATGTCTTATCACGGTACACTCTATCACAAGTTCCTTAGCTAATTACTAAGCATCACTCATACATTGTTAAGCACATAACACCTTCCTTAGCAGGTTAATGGAGACTTGATTAACCTTTCTTTCTAATTCTCTCCTAGTATTGGTCTGTCTTCTTACAAAGACACCCAATCACAAGAGAATTGGATTAATTAGTTACTACACTCCTACTTCTATTAAGCACAATAAGAACAAAAGATCATTAATATGAATTAATCAGCATAATGTCTAGGGTTTCAACACCACCCTAGTCAAGAACTTAAAACATGATTCAGATAACAAAGAAATACAAATTAAACCTAAATGATACACTGGCTAACCCAGGCATACTCGCAAACAAACACAAATCATCTCTATTTATACATGCAAATAAAACCCTAACCCTAATCTTCATCAAATTCGAAATAAATCAAAAATAAATCAAACCCAATCTTTAATGGCCTCTAGAATCCCTTGTTCCCTCTCACAATCGGCTCTGAGCTGCTTGCTACCTCTCTGCTCCGAGAACCCTAACCTATTTCTTTCTATCTCTCACTCATCTCCTTGGGAAGAAGCTAAGGAAGAGGTAGGGAGAACTAGGTGCGACTGATGCGGTGGTTGTTGTCGGGAGGAGAGATGGTGGCGGAGGTGAGGTGATTCCCGCAACTTTGGTCGGGAAGAAAGAGAAGAGAGGTAAGGTCTCTCTGAGTTTGGTCGGGTGAAGGGGAAAGAAATGAGATTAGGTTTTAGTGATGGGGGTTTATATAGGTGTTGTGGTGTTGAGCGGGTGCATCAAGATTTGATGTGAGTGGTGTAGCGAGCGTCGGATGCGTGGGAGAGATCTGAACGGCTCAAGATATAAGCTGGTGATTCTGCTGTTGAGCGATAGCATCAAACGTTGATGTGCAATGCCGAGCGACCGTAGGATGTGGCGAGTGAAGATCTTAGCGGCTCGGGAAAGGATGGACTCGGATCCGGGTCACGGGTCAGGTCTATCTCAAGCCCATGTTTTGTAGATGAGTTGCTACTTGTTGGGTTGCAACTTGTTGTGCGCGCGCGGGCTTTGGCTTTACTCCATAGATGCTCGACTCCAATTCTTCGCTCTTTGGCTCCTCAGTTTCTCTGAGCTTTATTTATTACCTAAAAACACAAAATTAATTAATACAAATATTTATTCTTGAAAACAAAGAAAACACAGAATCTGGGATAATATCTGATTTCTAAGCGCAAAAGATGAGTAAAATGCCAATAAAAAGGTGTATAAATATGCACTATTTGGCACTCATCAGTCATCCATTCTGTTGTTTCATTCATTATTATTAGGGTTTTATCATGAATTAGGGGTTTGCTTATTTCACTGAAATTTTTGAAATTTGATACGATGAGTAGAAGTTTTTGATATTTGATAAGATGGGTAGAAGTATCGAGTCAGAGGGACATGGAGATGATGAAAATCCTGATTATGAACGAAATTAGGTCATTTTTTTAAGTTGTTACTCCTCCTGGTGCTATTGATCTTATGCCAGAGACTGCAATGAAGATATGATTGAGATCAACAAGTATTTGGAGGTATGCATGTTCTTGAGTCACTGAATTAATGGGGAAATTGTATCAGATTTTTCGTATTCCAGTCATCATAGGCATTAAGGAGATGGTGAATTATACAAGCATTTTGTGTTGGAGCATGTGCTGTCAATACCCACATATGTGGCGTTTGCTAATCGGAGTAGTGATAGGTATGATCTTATCAAGTGCAAAACACAAAACCCTATATTCACAGACTTACTCTGGCTTTTCAAGCTTCCCATATATGCCTTCCCACATTCAATTTCTGAAACAGAAGAGGATATTCGAACCATGGCCACAGAAGTACAATAATTTTTTTTCAAGATAAGGCTTTATCGATATGAAGATCGCAGCAAAACTTTCCGAATATGCTTTTTTGAGGAGATTTTGAATTCTTTTAAATTGGTTTAGCTGTGAGGTATATCATATATGACTATCATTTCTTAGGTTCTTTATTTCTTGGTAGTGATTCATAATCTGTGAAGTATAGGATTGCTGCCTTCGTAAGTTCCTACTTTTAGTCCAAGGTTTTAAAATTCATTTGCCCCTAAAAATGATTTAAGAATTGCCTTATTAAGTTCACAGATAATATTCCTGAATTTGTTGACTTCAATATTACCTGTATGAATGAAATTGCTCCTCGGGGATTCATGAACTTGAAGAAGTGCTAATTACCATTTAAATCTTAGATTACTAAATCACCCGCTAGATACATAGTTCTAAATGTTGAAAAAGTAGTTTAAATGTTCTAGATATAAATAGTGGAGACCAAGCCAACCCTCTTTGTTTCTCGACGTCAAAACTAAAACAGAATTTAGTAAGTTTCAGACTACTTGACTGTCTGTTTACAGTTTGCTTTCAGAATGCTGATTATTGGGTAAGTTGTAGGGATTTCATTTCCCAACCAAGAGATTTAGTATTAGTATGCTGCTAATTTTTTTTTCTGTGTACGGCTATGGTCCAGATAAGAACAAATTGCTTACAGAGAAAAAGTAGTCAGTGTGGAAGCTAGAACGAAATCAACAATTCGTATAGGCGCGGACATGATTAAACAAAGGGTTTCTTCGGTAACTGAGAGGTAAGTAATTTTAGCTGTTATACTGACATCTCTCTCGGGTTTGGAGGCTATACACACACACATTAATAAATTAGGGAACACTAAAATTTTATGAAGGGGTAACTTACTCTTGCTGGATTTTTTGTTAAGCTGGGGTGTTTTTGGTTTTATGCATTTTTTGGAGGATGGTCAATTTTAATAACTTCATTGATTAATTTTTAAGTTCTGGATATATCAATTCAATATGTAATTATAAGTTCTGATTCGTTGTTTATATTTGAATATATCAATTGTGTAACATACTCAACAATATTCTTTCATCATTCAATGATTTTAGCTAGAAAGATTCATAGGATACAAATTTGTTTGCACAAACAACGGTTGTATTCTAAACACCGGATATTGAAAATTTTGGGAGACAGGTGGCTGGAGACATTCTTCCAGAGCATCTCTAAAGTAGCTATTTTTATTTTGTGACTAAGTTAGGAACTCCTTCCGTTCAAGAGAGACTATTTGTTATTCACATTTTGTTTGTGGCGATTCGAATATATAAGAGGTTTCACTTCAGGTAAGTTTAAAAAATGGTGATTCATATGTAGGGTTAGCTCAATATGTTGTCGTTGATGAAAGAAGGCCCTTGATAAGTTTTGTTATTCAGATAAGGACTATACTGTTGTGCATTTGAGGCATGATGACTGACCCAAGTTGTCGTGTCATGTGCATTTGAGGCATGGTGACTTATCAGGTTTGTCTCTTATTGTAATTTTTGTATAACTACTGACTAGATATCAATCAGAACCATCTCATTTTCCTTCCTGAATTTAAGCATTTACAATACTTAGTTATTGTGGCATCGTATAACTCATTATAACTAAGGAGAACACAATTTTGATGCTCCAAATACTTAGTTATTGTGGCATCATATACTTTGGTAGTAATAAGTTATAATGAGAACACAATGTGTGGATATTCAGCTAAGGAGTTTAATATTACCGAATGTTAAGTGTCCGTTTGTGTTGAATGAAAGCAATTTTGATGCTCCAAATACCACTGCTAGCTAGAGAGCACAACAGTGATGGTTTAAATAACTTCAATATTTATTAAAATGCCACATCAATGACAGTGGAATCAATATATGTGAATTCATGATTGGGGAGCATCATGTGAAGGTCATTTAGACTTGAAGTATTTTCTATTTCGTTTATTTTTTTATTTTTTTATTTTTTCGCAATTGATTGTGGGTTTAGGTTGAGGTTTTTTTGTATGCATTTATAGATTTATATCTATTTTTCTTTTTGCGATTCTTCTTTCTGTGTGATTTAGGTGTTTATAAGAGATTAATCAAATCACCAATGTCTTCTACTGTAACTGTTTGCTTTGGTTCCATGTTTAAAAGGATTTGAGTTTGTCGCTTTGAGCTTGAGTTATATGCAAAAACTTTGACTGTTATATTTGTGTTTTCTTTAATTTACGTAGTTTTTTGACTATTCTCACTGCAAGTGACTAATATGTTTCCTCTATTGCGTAGCATCTAACATTAATTGCTACCTGCAATTGTGTCTTTGCAGGGAAAGGCGTGGGTCGTTAGAAAAGGTGAATGACCCTGGGGTGAGAAAGTTTATATTTCAGAACTCTTAACCAATTAGCTTGGTGATTAATGTCAAGCTTATCATTCTTCTTCATCCGATCTAGCAGTTACTCACAACACCCATAACAAAGATCCAAGAAGAAGAAAGGAATGTGTTGTTACGATAGTAGGTCAAGTGACCCAGCTGAAATAACGTGAAAGGTACTAAAATCCCTCTACTTCGGTCACAAAGAATCCATAGCAATGTTCGAGTTTTTTTTTTTTTATGACAGATTTCTAAAGTTTTAATTTTTATTGGATAATTGGGGAGAGTTTGAGTACCCATGTGGGGTGGTGCAATCTTGGATCCAATAAATATCCCCTTCTGTCAAGAGAATCGATTCTGTTCTCGTGTCTTGGGATCAACAAAAAGGAACTCCTATTACAAGAATACTTGATGTTTCTTTAAGATGTTTATTTGCGATGAATGTTGCAGGTTGCATTAGAATCTTCCACTTGAAGAGGGGGATGAGATTCAGGTCATGCAGGGCACGATAGCAGGTGGATACGGGAATCACTTAGTGTAAAGGTGCAAAGAGTGACATAACAAATGGCGGGTGTCGTTTTAGGTGATTATGTTTTATTTTTGTGATTTTAGGTGATTATGTTTCTATTATCATATTGTACTCTAGGTCTTGAATCAATGAAAAATGGTGCAGTTTATATCTACTTGAATACATGTTATTTGGTTGGGTGATATTCATCATTATTCCCAACTTAGGACAGTAAGATCACTTTGAACTCGACAGTTGAGTAATAAGTAAAAAGTCTCTTAACCCTGATAGCTGTATAAGGGGGTTGCTCCGTAGGTCATAGAAAATGCAGACACTCCCAAAGAAATAATGGTGGTCAGGGAATTAGACTTTGTATGACAGAGCACATGGTAAATATGACAACGTTTGTTGATTTACTTGAATACATCATAATAACACTGACAGGCTGAAGGCTGTTAGACAAATGTTAACGATGGAAACGCTGTAACACAGGAATGTGGTATTATACTTTCATTTGCTCTACCAACGATCTGATTTTGAAGGCCCTGCAATGGATGGTAATCTTACGACCACTATGCTTCAATGAATGAAATATTCTATCTACATTGAGGTCATTTCTAACTTGAAAGCGAAGGGATTGTTGGTCTTCCTATGGAAATGAAGTCAACTTGAATTGCATTGGATTTCTGAGGTTTTTATGTTTTAACAGGTTTCAAGATTGAAAAAGAAGATTAATGAGAAGGTATGATGATTTTTAATCTTGATAATGGTTGTCTGATCTACTATTCAAGATTGAGACCAGGTTTTCGAAAAGATTCATAGAAATGAAATGTTCAAGATTGAGACCAGGTTGGTGAACATGCCGAGCGACCATTCAATCTCAGCCAATACGACCTCTTAATGTCATAGGTACGATCTACTTCTCTTCTCTTATGTAATTCATGTTAAGGCGATCTCAATTTAATAACATGATATCAAATTTTTTCTGGTGGTTTTGTTTAGTAATAAAGATGACAAATAAGTTAACTGTAGTTTTTTATTTCTTTTGTTGTGCAGCAGAGTACAAGTGATTAACTAAATTTTATAGAAGCAACGGAGCTGTGAATTGGGAATTGAAGCAGATTTTACACCTCAAGGATGGAATATTCAAGTTTGAGACCAGCAGGTTGGTCAAGATACTTAGTGACCATTCAATCTTCAACCAATACAACCTCTTAATAGTTATAAGACTACTCTTTTGCAATTCTGTTAAATATAAGGCACAATATATTACTCTTATCTTCCGTAACCGCACGATTGACTTTGTAAGACTTATCAATAGGATGTTTGCTTCATAAATCCCCATTTGTCATAGTCATCTGTTTGTTTTCAGTAGTTAGAAATTTTGCCAACATGGTGTTGGAGTTGCACCAAGGTATAATATCTCCACTCTATGTTGGAGTTGCACCAAGGTATAATGTCTTCATTCTATTTAATTGTGCATGCTTATTTTTGTAATGTGGATTTTAAAGGGAACACTGGACCGTCCATGTGTACTGGAGGTGTGAAAATTTTAGGACTAGGCTATATTGGATATTACGGGCACAATATTAGGTGTTTCATGCTAGGTAATGTTGGACAGTCTGATACTGGACTCTTGGAGTTTGCAAAATGCTGCCCAAAATTACACAAGATTAAAATAAGGTGTTTGAAAATGTTTTATTTCAAGGTTTTATTTGTACTGACACTTTTATTCTGCATTGGTTGGTGATCATGTATGTACAACGTGCACCTAATTTTTAAGTCTTACCTATGGTCAGTTTAATCCCAGGCATTACTGCTACATTTTACCAATGTTGCTATGATTGAGGAAGGCCTCGGAAATGTGCATGTCGCTTTAATCAGATACAGGTCCCAATCCTTTTAATCTCATTTTATGCAATCCCAGTTGTTTCTTTTGGGTGATCTGTTGCAAGTTGCCATGCAATTGCAATTTACTTGATGGAGGTGTGTGTACCAATTGAGTGTTCATCATGCACAGACAACTATAAAAATTCTCAGAAGGTATTCAGTTTTCTTAAGGTTCAACACTTTAGATGCGGTGGGTATTCAGTTTTCTTAAAGCCTAATACATCGCTTGGAGGAACATAAAGTCATCATGACCTTTTTTATTGAGGTATTCAGTTCGTCTTAAATCCTGATGCATGGATACTCAGTTCTGCATACGTCCCAATGCATGGCTTAGACCAACATAAACTTAATGTGCAAGTAGGTAAGAATTAAGTACTCATATACCAGTTTTGCTACCTAACAGTCTCTGTTATTATTCTGTATTTCAATTTTAGATGCTTGGACGATGCGCTTTCAAATATAGTTATTTGTGTGCTACTGTGCTACCATATGCTACGATCATCAAAAATCAGCATTTTAATATGTTGTCTAACTACTACATGCAACATCCCTGAATAGTTACTGCTGGATTACGTAAAGAAATCTTGATTTAGTGTTGAGCAACTGTATAATCTTTTTGAGTCTGGTCAAGGTCTTAACGAGTACGGCAACATTAGAGTTCTCATCGGGTGCCTAACTATTTATAATTAATATGTTCATATATATGGCTGATGTGGTATATTGTTATTCTAGCTAATTGACACTCTGGGGTATTCATAAGGTGTCAAACTATTCATAAGTTTGTATTCCGTATATATACATATTACTGATTTGGAAAATTGTTAATGTTGAATATTTTTTGAACTAGATCTTTTGGAATTATCAGGATTTGATGAAACACTTGCCATGTAGTCAAGATACAAAGGAATGTGCAGGTATGTTTACATTTGGTGAGCATTTTCATGGTATGCTTTTAGAAGTTGGATTGTACAAGTTTTGACTGATTCACAACCGTTAATCTCTTGCAAAAGATAATTTCGGTATACCCTGTATTTTGACCTCAAGCCTTACTCCAGGAGCATTGAACTAAGTTTGCAATGTGCCTGCAATTTTTCAGGTGATTGTTATTATTGTTGGCTAAAATGAATTGTATACTGGACCTAATCTCTTGCAACATTTTCTTTTCTCTTGAGTAGGATTGCAAAGTTTAAGTTTTGGTTGCAGATTATTAGCCTACGAATTGACTAATGCAGTTAGTGCTGATGGTATGTAATCAGTTGCAGATTGATTACCGGAGGTGAGCTCCTGGGCAATTTTCCATGTGCCAGATGAGTAATTTCACCTTTTCCGCGTGTTTCCTGCTAATGCCATCATGCCTGTTTCAGTTAATGCTTGCTTTGATAACTCCCAGCCGGAAACTACCACATGTGTTTTCACGTTTAACCAAAATATGCAAAAGCATTGTGCATGTGCACAAGCTGTGCATAGGAACTCATCTTATTTGATACAGAATATATAATCAAATAGTTGTGGCATGAAATGTCTAATGTATTCATGATGGCATAGTAGTGTGTACCACTAAGTCTGAAAATGAACTGATGTCTTAGCTCAACTGGTAGAGCACATGATTATCAGCCATGTAGTTGTGGGTTCGACTCCCACAGATGGTATGGTAATTTAAGTTAAGTTGTCAATGCCATGTTATAAGGTTATTTACAATTTGGTTTCATCTTATATTTGACTTGCAATTTTCATTATTGATTTGGTGCTAGCCGACCTCTAATTAAGGTGTATTAAGAAGGCATTGGGGAGAACGTCATATTGATAGTGACAACTAGGTTTGCTTCTAGAGTAATAAATTATTATTAATCGAGTTAATCCCATCACCATGAAATTCTATGCTAGCGGGTGACATAGTGATGGATAGTCTTTTTTTCGTTCTCAAAGATTAAATTATGTTAATCCATTTACTTAATCGTATTTCAGGACTAATTAGGACATATAAACTCATCGAAAAATCATTATGGTGAGTTAAAAGAAAATTTGCTTTGTATTAAGAGAAACCTCAAAAAGAACCCACCAAAAAAATAAGAGGATAATTAAAAAATCCAATGTAAGTGCAATATGACACTTTTTCTGAGCTTGAAATATTTCCCCTGCTTTTTGTTTTTTTCCCCCAGTAAGTTATCAGTTCAGGATCAGCACCACCAAAAACAATTTGATCGAATTTTGAGTAAAATCGTTAAGGTTGACAATATGTTCTTACATTTAGATTTCCTGAATTTTATTGAATTTTGTCTGGAAGGGTGTACGCACGTAAATAAATTTCTATGCTCAGGTAAACCTTGATGGGAGCAAAGATCAATGCTGCACTAAACTATCTACAAAGACAATTATAGAACTTCAATTCTGTAAGTTAGTTTGGGAGATGTTGAACCAAATAAATTACTTGCGATTAAGCTGGGTGTGCTGAAAGATATGCACAATTTTTGAGAATACGCTTGTATAAAGCTTGAACAATCATGTCTTTCAAATTTGCAATTTTTTTTATAGATATAACAACTCCCATTGGAACAAATGATGCATTACCCTATTTGTCCAATGGAGTCAAAGTAACTTGGTTAAGCATTGGTCGAGGTAAGGCCAATTAATTCTCATTGACAACCAAAAACATATTACACATTGACTATCTTTGAGCGTTGGATGTTATTACATCTTCATTGTCAGTTTACATCACCATAATCAAGTATTTTAGTTAGCCCTGTGTACCGAGCATTTACTTAGCAGCGAAGAAATTAGAATTCAAAACCATGTAAACATCTGAAACATATTAAATTAAGAAACTTATATTAAATATACACAAACATGTAACAAAATACCAAATCGGAGGTTGAGAATATAACAAGTAATAGCATGTTGAATATGGACTAAGCTATTGTGTAAATTTGAATTTGGGCATTATCTATTATTGAATTAACAACCCTTATATTAAATAACATGGATAAAAATATACCATGATGAAAGTTTGAGCCCGAAACATAGGTCGGGTGATGCCTAGAGACAGAGGAAAAGACAATCATCACTTGACGACAAGGTAATTAAACTCTGTAAACGATCAAGAGCTCATTGAAGGTAAGACTGATGGTGATGCTGAGGAGAGCAAGAAAACATTAGACAACAAAAGAAAAAGCAAACACCTCTTACAAGATTCTTACGGGTCCTTAATCAAGAGCCAAAATATTCGAATCACGAAGACAAACTGGAAAACTTATTGGGGACGATTTAACAAATAGAATTTTTTAAACATGAATTTTCACCGTAAAAATGTATGGAAGATAAAAAAAAAAGGATATGATAAAATACTGAAAAAGAAAGTAGGATGGTACTATATTTTTTAAAATTTTTGTTGCATGATTTGGATCAGGTTAAGAACGGTGATAAGATACATTGTACCATTGGCATTTTACTGTCACGTGGCAGTAAGCTGCTCGGGGCTTATTTGAAAATGAGGAAGACAACCGCGATTTAACACTCAAAGAAATTGACAAGGATATGATTGCATTTTTAGGAGATCGGGACATAAAAATGGTGTGTAAAAAACGAACATGCATCGATCTTTTCGCTCAAGGTGGCTCTGAACAGGAAATTTGAAAATATATGATATTCGTCCATGAAAATATGGAGAAGTTAAAATAAAAACAAAAATACATATTGTGACAATTTAAACAACGTCTAGAACGGATAATCCGACCCGACGTAGAAAAGAATCTTGACTCTAGAAAGAATACAACTATGCAAGAATAGTTGAATGTCAAAAGAGAGAAGCTTGAAATTCATGGACGGGTTAAAAACATATTCATTCACTTTTGGATCTAAATTCTTTTGTTATCTTAATCAATTTACATTTCTGGTAAGGTATGTTATAACTCCAGTTTATATTACTCATATTATCGTATCGTCCACCAGATTTTTGGTTGAGTCAAAAGGCATTAGCAATTGCTTGGACATCTCCAATAGCTTTTGTATTATTCTTCTAATTATCTACCGTATTTTTTTTAATCGATAAAGAATTTGATGCTGGCGTGTTTCGAGCTCGGGTAACTGGTACCATCACCCAACCATTTTAATACTGTACTACAATGACATTGGTACCATTTACCTAATTATTGTTTTGGTAACTTAAATTCTTATCCAGATCAGGCCGTTTTATTCTTCGTAATAGATATCCTAGATTGCTTCTTACAATTTAGACTTATTGCTTTCAAACCACGCTTAAGCTTGCATGTTCTAATTTATTAGATAAAAACGCCCAACATCATCTGCCTAATTCATATTATACTTTCATTGACATCTTTCACAGGTGATGTTCACGTTTAATCCATCATCACCATTTAATTATCCTGGAATCAACAAATAAAAAAAAAAAAATCAAGTTTTTTTCTTTTTAGGAAATCACCAATGAGATACATAGGTAACATAAACCGAATTATATTAATTAGGATACATGAATAACATAAGCATTATTAACTAATGATATTTTAAAGTATTCTCACGGAACTTACCAAGCTCCCGATGCCGGATATCACCAAAAATTACATGACACGTAAAACTAACCGGAGGTTGAGCCGGGGCCGTAAGGCCCCGGTGATACCTAGTTTGTATTTTATTTTCTCTTGTTCAAAAAAAAAAAAAAAAAAAAAGAAGAAAAAAAAAGGACAAGAGAAAATTTTTAGGTTCGTTAATAGTTTTTATTATTTTGTTTTGTTTTTATTTTGTATTTATTTTTCTTTTCAAAAAAAAAAAAAAAAAAGAAAAGAAAAGAAAGAGAGACAAGAAAAATTCATTGTATCATATTTTGTGTTTGTATAGTTCGTTTTTAGGTTTGTATTCAATAAAGCCAATGGAAGAAGGAATATCTATAATGAAGTTTCAAGCAACAAGGAATTAGAGGAAAGAATCATATTGTCAAGATTCTACGAAGTTCAAGAGTTATCATCAAGAGTTGAAGACCGAAGACGAAGATGAAGACACCGATTGAAGACCGAAGACGTTTCTATGGATGCTGTGAGAGTGGTGCTAGCTGCACGCCGAACAGATAACGAGGTAAGTAAGCATATTCCCACCTTCGTTAAGTGGTTGATTTCCTTTCTTAGAGATCGTCAGAAAAACGAGTCTTCAAAAATATTAAAAGATGTGGGTTTTCAAAATATTTCAGAGGGTTTTTACCTTCCTACCATTCAACGTGTCGCAGGATTCTCTCTTCATTCCTACCTGGACACATGTGTGACCCATAAAGAGTCATTTATTATTGAGAGCAATATCATAAAACCCTTTCTTGTGAGGCAGAGTCGAGACTTTCGATCACTCCGAACCCGAATTTCTTTCGATAAGGGATGGTTATTTCTCTCTCAACTTTTAAGGATGAGATTGTGTTCATTTATGTGTCTAACTTCTTACGAATAGTGTGCAGAATCTCTATGTCTTCTTAGCGCGTTGGATGCTATTATTACGGATAACTAGTAAGTTGGAAAAATAGGTTTTGTGGGTATATCTCTAGTAAACCCTCACGAGACTATAACTCGTCCACTAGGGACACCTAGGGGTTTAAAGGCTTGTTATTTATGCTAAAAGTGACCGTAGCCTCGACGACACCTGAGTTGTATGTATATTTTAGAATTATTTTATTTGATTTGCTCGAGGACTAGCAAAGTCTAAGTGTGGGGGAATTTGATAGGTGTCTAAAACACCTAATTTTATATCTAGTATTTATGCTTTCTTTGCGAGTTATCTTGTGAATTATGTATCATATGATTGCATTTGAGCTTATCAGGTACTTTGGAGTCAATTGGAGCAAAAAGAAGTAGAACTCGCTCAAATCCAGGATTTCTTCTCATTACCTTGAAGAGAACGAAAAGACGAAGCCAGTGGCGAACGTATGAAAAGTTATGTGCAAAAATCTTGTCAGTTCCCTAGAAATGACAATACAAGAATTATGCAGGAAACTACACCTATCGGTCTTCCAAGGCCGATAGTTGAATGGAGGTGGCCCTTATCATGCGTCATGGATGTTTACATCAACACTTCAAAAGTTAAGCTAGAAACTAGGCCAAGCTTCCTTTCATAGGACCAGTTCCTCTTTTCTTTCCTTGCTACGGCCTAATAACCAGAGCCTTCACAAGGGCTGTTTCCGTTGCTACCAGAGTCATTCTCATGGAAAAATCAAGATCCACATGGGTTTGTAGTGGTTTATTTACTGTTGTCGAGAGAGAGGTCGAAGTTGAGAGCAAATTGGGGAAGAATTAGAAGATTGGTTGAGCTTGATTTGAGAGAGAGACGGGGTTTGGACCAAATCGATCATTGAGGAGATTGAATGTGAGAACTGAGTTGAAGATGTATTCAACATACAACGGAGAAGAAATTAATAACTCAACTGGAAGATGTTCATGGGTGTGAAATTAGGGTTCTCTGAGCTGCAAATGGAGAGAGTAGGTTCAGAGCCGATGAATGATTTGAATGAATGGGTTCTCGTGTGTTTTACAGGGAAGGAGATAGAATGAGGATTAAATCAACAAAGATATTCATATCTTCTTCACCACCGAAGTTGCGACAAAGTGTGTTTGAGAAAATGCTGACTTACCAGCTTCTTCACAATGTCAAACAGGAATGGAAATCAAGGAATTAATGGAGTTGAATGGCAATTTCTTTGGTGGAATTCATAGTCCGAATCGAAGTTAAGTCAGTAGTTGAACTAAAGCTGGTGGATTTAAGCTACAGGGAGATGGAATTACAGGATGGTTGGTTGGCTGTAGATAATGGGGAAGTTCGAGTTGTTATTGAGCAGCAAGGAAGACTAGTGAGCCGTGATCTTGATCCGAGATGGAGTAATGGTGGTCATGTGACAATGAAGTCAGCTCAATAAAGCCGAAAGGGGTTGCCAGTGCATGAAGTGCAGGGGTTCGAATCGAAGATGACAAGTGGTGATGCTTGAGGTTAAGAAGATCATGAAGCTAATGCTTTACTGGTGGTTCTCTCGGGTCGGGTTGTCGAAGAATGGCTCGAGTATGCTCATTGTAGTTGAGAAATGGATGAGCATTTGGCGTCAAGGGTGTTGGTAGTGTTGATGATGAAAGCTTGAGTTCTGTGTCTGTGATGCGTAATGGGTGTGGTGATGGCATTAATCAAAAGGTGGTGGTTGCTACCATGGGTTCAATGGCCTTGAAGAGATGGGTTAAACTCAAATTCGAGTTTGGGTCGACTATGGAAGTGAGATGAACTTCAGACGCTGGGAGTTGGTGGCTATGCTCATCTAACGTCGAATTCAAGAGAGGAAATGTTGGAGGTATTGGAATTTGGGTTTACCGTGACAATGCAACCCGAGAATGACGTTGCGGTGAGATGGAGATAGGCGCGACCAATCCGATGGTGTTGCAAGACAAGCACGCGCATCGGCATGGAAGAAATGTTGTAAGGAGTAGTTGCAAATGCAGGGTTTGGTGGCAATAGCGCTGGTGGTTGTGAAATCGACAGAGACGAGGAACCGCTGCCCAAGAAACCAATGAGAAGGTTGTGGTATTATGGGTCCGAGATGACAATGAAATTGAACTCGAGATAGGCAAAGAAACAAATGAGATGGTTGTGTGCAGATTGGGAAGTATGGCTTATGGTGTCAGTAAGGCAAAGTGCAATGCAATGAGGCGCCCGGTGGTTCTTGTCTTGCATAGATGGTTTTGGCAGAGATGGCGGAGGAATCAACTTGTTGCAGTTAAATCTGAGATTGTGCTGGTCCATGCTGAAGGGAATTGCGAGTAAAAGCATTGCAGGTGAAGCCTGTAAGCAGATAAGTCAGGTGATTGTGCTGATGAGATGGATGCTGATCTGCAATGGGTTTAATGGGTGTTTTTGTGTGGTTTGAGAGGTGTTGATTTCCAAGGAGTTTGTGTGATGAGCATTTGGAGCTGGGAATGAATGCATGTTTAATTAGATGTATGCTAGGATCTAAAACTGTGCAGGGAAGAAGAAAATGGCTTGCATTTGGCCTGGAGATTGTTCTAAAAACAAAGGAAACTCTTGTGGATTTTCTACTACAGAGAGTCAACTCGGCGATCCGATCCGACTCACTTGGTCCGATTTGACTCAGATGGACTTGGAACCAAGCTGTGGCTGCTAATGGGCTGTTAAGGTGGTCAGGCCTTGGTCGAGATTCAGAAGTCTGGTGCCGATTCACACTCCTACATGAGATATATAAGCCTGTGCATACTTCTCCCGAGGGATATCTTATAATATCTCTTTTTGCCTCTACTCTTGTTCTAGGGTTTAGAACGATGAAACCTTTTCTCTTTCTTCTTTTTATGAACTCCATGAATATGAGCTAGAGTTTTCTTTTGGTTATGGATTAGTTGGATTCCAAACATGAGTTTTTGTGCAATAAATTAGTTTTCTCTCATATTATCGTTTATGATTCACCATCAATATTGTTACATGATTTGAATGCTTGTTTAGTCGAGTCGCGAATCGATTGAGTTTGTTTTCATCTCTATTGCCATATTAGGATTTATTATACGCAAAAGTGATAATTCCTGATTACAAGTAGCATAATTGTGATTATTGCTTGTAGTGATACATCCTAGTAGTCACATGTGAGTCATAACCTTTGTTAAATCGGATTAGTGCTTTTACACGTTCGATTGCTTTGATTGGCCTGATTTCATAGAACCTAATGCATCTAGGGAATTAAACTTGATTAGTGCTTTTACACGTTAGGTTGTTCCTTTAGATAAAAATTCATATTCGCATCTTTTAATGTGTTTGTTGATGATAAGAGGAGATTAGCGGGATATTCTTGCGATCAAGGTATTCTAGGGCCTTTGATAAAAGTTGAGATTAAAATATCAATTCTAGTTATTGTGTTGAAAACATGTTTGTGATTGAAGACGAAATCCATGGCCAATACTTTCTCATCCATGATTTGATTTGTTTACCTTTATTGTTTGCTTTTATTTAGTTTATTATATAAAAATCAGAAAATTCCCCGTGTTACTTATAAGATACCGAAACATATTGACAACCTAGTCCTCTCTGTGGGAACGATCCTTTCTTGCCCTTGCTTCATTATATATTTTGAGTAGTAAGAAAGTGTAATTTATTTTTGACGCTTATGACACACAGCGCCA
>JAJJWW010016943.1:0-159012 GCA_023531295.1 Papaver armeniacum | reverse complement strand
AAAAGAAAATGGGACAAAAGATTGTAATGTATAAAGTAATAATATGCATTCTAAAAGTAAATGATGCACATTTTAGTGCCTTCTTAGCAAGAGAAGTGCAACCTCTGCCTCCAAAGTAACTGGGGCTACACCCACTATCCCATTCTTCTTCATTGTCCTATCAACACATCGTCATATCTCTAGTAAAGCTGTTCTTTAGCAAAGACATGATCGACCATCCTAAGTGTTAAAGACATCAAAATATTACTTACAAAGAATAATGGGTGATATTCGTGTGGAACGGCGTATCCGTATCGCAATCATCCAGTGTTTTGTCTCCGTTGGTTTCGACCCGGCTATGTTTCGAGCGTGAGCCATATTCACAAGAAATGCCGCATTTCAAAGCATTCCTACACAAATTATACGTAGACTAAGGGCTCACCACCTGATTATCCAATCAAGTCTATCGTACTTGATAATGCTGAGAATTTACATCTAAAGGATTTGATAATTCCTCAAGGTTCCCAATGAACTGGCAGCATCTCGACCATGCACATGGCTAAATGGGTCCGCGCGGCTTACCATCAAAAGTATATGACAGATATTGGTGGTACAAGTTATATAAGGTTTCAACCTCGTTTGATACTCATTGGTATCAATGTAGGAGAGTATTGCATGACATTTATCGATTTAGACCCATTACAGCCAACCATTTTCCGTTGCATCAGCTGGGTAAATCGATAGTGATTCCCAGAGTCACAGATTTACGCATTTTTATTGTGCGTATAATAGTGTGTTCTATTGCTGCCCCCACAACGTACTACACTGGTCCACAAAGACGAAAGTAGCATTTATGTTGGATACTTAATCCCCAATAATTATCCGCTTACTTGAACCTTCTTGATGCCATCTTCTTTTGCCTACTTTTAGATTTAGTGATTGTCACTTGATGAGACAACCTTCCCCACAAGAGGGAGGTGGCAAGATCTCCAAAGGAAACGATGAATTGTCGGGTGTGTTCCTACCGGGTCTCATCTGATCCCCTGCATCTACAATGCTTAAAGTGAAGTGAAAAGAATTATCGATCTTCGTAATAAAACTAATGCCCGTTTACCATCGACATCGCTAAATGGCTCAGATTACATGAGCACCACCCCAGCAAGCTCTCGCAAGGTTTGGAAATCCTGACATGAAAAGGTGCCACAACATATACCAAGGCTGACACTTGGTGAAGTGTAGCTGAGGCCGGCCTCAAAAGAAGAGGGGGAGACCACTTGTCTGATCATACTGCCCAAGGAATAAAAAGGGCGAGTAAGGCATTAAACCCCATCGGCATATATCATCAATACAGACAATCCATCTCATGAGATTGTCTCTGACACAGTTATGTCCATGAACCGGTCATCGCCCTGAAGTTTGAATTGATTCCGTAGAAATAAAGAAATCTCTATGATTTGTGGAAAGTTCATACGTGTTGATGGATCCTCCACGTATGGGCTGATGATATATTCTATATACAGCTTGTTCTGAGAGATTATAGAAGACGATGATATCAAACCACGTCATTGCGTAATGCTAAAAGAGAGCAGATTGGCCTAATGGAGAGATGCAACCAGGTCAATTAACTCCATCACAAAAGATGTATTTAAAAGCGAAAGTTAACCCCACCAGGTGTAAAGCCTCAGAGACACAAATGGGTGAGCCTAAGCTCTAGCTTGAATTAGAAAGAACGCTAAGTCTCGTGAGAGGTACGCTCTGGCCTTCAGGCCAGCGCTCTCTGGTTAACGCTCAGATTGATTACTAAGAAACGTACTCTCCCGTACGGACGTCATAACGTTTCACATTTAGTCACCTTAGTTGCTCCTGCATGAATCTGAAATGCACTATGTGATGTGTCACCCATATCTCTCATGGACCTGATATCGTAGATATTCATGAGTTCCAGATGGACTCACTGCCCAAACCAAGTAACCTGAACTCACTTTAGTGCGCTTTGCAATCAGCTTGAAACGCCACACTTTTTCGTTTGATTGAAGTTTTTTTAACCCAGCGATGTGTGGTGGCAATTCATTTGCCGCAGATTGATTTGACTGGGGGAAGGATATACAACAATGAAACCAGCCCATCGGTTTGGCAAGAAAACAAGTCCTGACTTTGTTATTATAAATGCCTATGTCGATTTTATTACGAACATAGTAGGTACTCTTGATTAACAAGAGAACCGTGTTTATTTGAACCGATCTGAGATGACTTGGAACCTTGTGTGTCTAGACTGAACTAGAGTGATCTGAAAGCTGTTAATATTAACCAATAATCATAGGGAGAAAACTATAAGATATCAGCAATTTAATATGACAAAAATTCTGCTAGATCATGGTTGGCCTAACTTAGATGTAATATAAAGATCCATTTCATTCCAAAGAAGAGCTTACAGATATTGGGAGATGTTTAAATATCCTTATTCAAGTACAAAGCGATATTGTATTTTAGTAAGGTCACTCACTAGATACATCTCTTATTCAAAATTGAATTTGTTAGCTAGATATAGTCACTGCCAACTCAAATACACATTTGAATGGTAGGTATAAAGAATATCTGACACCTTAAAGGAACCACGATCTGGTCGAGTCGATCCCCACTAAGACAAAAGAGATGCTAACGCGGATTGCTAATCTATAGACTGAACCCAGCTATTCCTTTGGTTGATTTACTGATGTTTGGAGACTTCAAGACCCATTGACAAGGTCGATCACAAACTGGATATCATGGCCATTTTATCGGGAACAGCAATAGAGTACATCCCTGGATCACCAAGCAAACTTAGGGAGCATCACGAACCACTCAGACTACGCCCTACATGAGTGCTGTCCTGTGAGTGTATATAGTTATATTCATCATTACACATTCCAGTGGACATGTATTTGAGCTCAATGATCGTTAGTTTCACAACTCTGCATTTATCAAGATAATGCAGAGCTTGCACCTAATGTGATGCAGCTGCAGCGGTATACCGAATGGGTGATCATATCAAAAGATGAGAAATACCAAAGTTCTTTTTATTAACCAAGAATAATAATGTCTCTTAAACATCTGCCGTAAAGTAAATCCATTTGGGAAATGTGGCGACGTATTTGCATTAAGCCACAATGTGTCCACATTTGGAAAACATGTGAGAAGTATAGGATCAAAGAAATTTTCCAACCTTGACCCATCTACCAAAGAATTGTCCACTCCCATAGATTGTATTTAGACTAAAGAACTGTCATGCATTAGGGAGCATCAAATGGCACGTTGAACTCTTCCTCTAAATTCAGATTACATTACTTTTCCCAATCGGGTTTTGTTACTTCAAAAGGCCTTTTAATGACAAGCACACAATGGTTAAATTGCAAAATCATGAGAGATGCCCATATCGTGGCATCCAAGAGATTTTTATCTGGATGATGACTGTATGTAAGCAATTTTCTTCATCAGGTTACTTTTTCCTGACCTAAGGTTTTGCCACTCCTAGTGCCATTTTTTTAAATGAGACAACAAAACATCTAAAGATAACCAAGCTGAGGCCATTCTTCTCCTATAAGTGTTCCCGGGTTTTCAGCGAACTATTTTCCTGGATGCTGGCCTGTGAGACAAAGTGAGAAGAGGTCCTGGATGCCGACGCCATTCTTAAGTCTGCGCATTTTTCCCCTGGTGGTGGATATATCCAAAGCCTTTTCATCAACGGATGTTTTCTCTGAAAGGTTTTGACAAAGTAAAGCAGATAAAAATGTGGTCATCCAAGGAGGTTGAAGTAACATGCAGAGAAGTGGATGACCACATGCCATACATGCCTATGAGCTGTGCCATCTTCTCTCAATCAATACCAAACACATGTGTCCTTTTCTCTCTCTCCTCTCAACAAGTGTACTAACACAAGCACTTCTTCTTTGTATTTAAAGGAACTAAATGAAATGTAAATAGTTAACCTGATTCCCTTTGATTTTGTTCAACTATCCTCTTCTTTATGTTTGTCCTCTTACAGAGTGCAATTTTGTTTTAGGTCAGTATGATCACTCAAAGATGTGTGCATAGAATTGGAGAGATAAATTAAGGAAAAAAACACGGAACCAATCACACACTTTTACCAAAAATAAATTAGCAGAGTGCAACTACATCGACGAATAAATCTATTCATTTTTGTTGAAACAAACTACCGAGAGTTAGGAACAATTGCTAGCCTCACTTTTCTAATTGACCGATAAATCAAAACCAATTTTATGGCAAAGAAGTACCGATTCGTTTGAAGCAAGAAATAGAGCAGCCTCGCAATATCTTTAATATGAAGTTTGAAAATGCGTATATAGGGCTTGTTCTGAGTTAGAATTGGCTATCCATAAAACGAAAGAGATAGTTATATCACACAATTACCGCTGGTTTTATAAACTGTGCGATGTATTTATTATTATAATATGTAATTTGAAAATGCGTACAATACAAGGTTTGAAAAACGTCTCACGACTCAGGTCACGGCCACTGGGTGTGACCGTTATAACGCGTTTTGATGGGCGTGAACACATTTCGGGCAAAAAAATGTTATTTAGGAATAAAACGCGTTTTTATATACGTTATTTCTAAAATAATGAGCGTTATAACGGTTAAATACAAAATAAAAAGAAATTATGATCTCGATATTCCTATCTAACGGTTATAACGTACGTGAAAAAACAATTACAACGGGTCTAATAACGTTGTTACAACATTTATTATATATTGTTATTTTATTCTTTTATTTCAAAGTTTTTATTGTAATTTTTTAATCTTTATTTTAAAAATAAATAATTGAAAAAATATATTTTTATATTCTTTTTTATAAAAAAACGGTTATAACTAGTGTGAAAACGGGAAAAATGGTCTAAAAAACTCACGTTAAAATGTTATTTAGAAGGAAAAAACGTAAAATTCAGTTCTAGAAAAACAGGTATAACATACTCCCTCCGTTCCATTTTAAATGATGTTTTAGGGTTATTTTTTTGTTTCATAATACTTGAAAGTTTTCATATTTTTCCACAAAACTACCAACAACACCCTTACATTTTGTCTTGGAACTATAAGTTTATTTTTAAATGCACTAATTGCAATTATTGTTTGAAGACTTTTCTCAAGGGTGTAAATGGAAAATCTTCACATCTCTCTACATTTCCTAATCTACGTGAAAACTCCAAAAACATCATATAAAGTGGTACGGAGGGAGTATGTTAAAACGGAAAACAATCTTAAAAAACTCGTCGGTATTTCCTATTTATCTGTTATTTAGGCACGGGTTCGGAGACCCTCACGATCACCGTATATGGTTGTGACCGTTTTAACGGCCGTTTTTCAACAACAAAAAAACGGGTGTGTTTGTGGGTGAAAATGGTTTCTGCCACTGTAATTTCTCTGTGGGTGAGAAACGAATTTAAACCCTAAACAATGTACTACAACTGAGTACTTTAGATTGGAGAGATCAATCAGACAAGTCCGGCCTAAACCAAGAAATGGCCGTTCCGTACTTTGCTTCGGTCACAAAGTGGAGGAGAATGGGTTGGTTTTGGGGATGGAAGCAAGGAAAGTGATGAGACTGAATAGTTGATTCTGGAAGAGTAGTTGTGTTACAACTTGTATCGTAAAGTGGGAAGCTAACAGATTGGAAAGCTAGCAAACGTTTTCGAGTGGTGTATGATCCGACTAACCCTTTTCGGTGGAAATAGGTAAGACCTATTTATACAAGTCGAAGTGAAACGATCAAAGTCTAATTAATGAATGGAAAAATGGGTGAATAAATGGGAGGAGGTGGTAACGTTAACGCATGGAATTGATGTTCCGTGAAAAACCGTTAACGCATGGAATTGATGTTCCATAAAACCGTTAACGCATGGAATTGATGTTCCATAAAAAGAACGTTCACCATTAACTCACTGTATTTACTAACCGCCTCATCCTTAAGACACTTCCTTATGACGGGCGTAGTGTACGCCGCACGCTGTAAACCGCCAAACCAATACAAAAGAGGATCCCCCAGTTTGTGATATGTGTTGATGTCTCGAATGTTTTTGTGGAAAACATGTAGCATGTTGTTGTTGCATTGAAAGTCGACCGGGAGACTCGCTAGCTTGGTGACCTTCGAGGCCAAGATTTTGCATCTTAAGAGGAAAGATAGTCGTTGATCGTTGCACGCTTTCGTTTTGGTAGCCGTGTAAGGAATGCCAAGGTGGTGGCGCGGTTAGGTTGGCATGCCATTGGCATGGCATGGTTTGGCGTGGCCAAACTTAAGTTTTCGGACCAAAGGTTAACATGCGTCGTATGGTAACCTTGGGATGGCTAGGATTTTCTCCGGGATTGAAGCCGTGATGGCACGCCTTTTTTTGGTAGCCGCGTAGGTAAAAGAATTAAGCATGGTGGCGCTGAGGTTGGCATGTCGTTGGCATGGCATGGTTTAGCGTGGCCAAACTTAGGTTTTCGAAAGGTTACCATGCATCGCTAGTAACGATGGCAAGGATTTGCCCTCGGATAGAAGGGGGACCGTTCGTCGCACGCCTTCGTTTTTTGGTAGCCGCGCAGGAAAGGCTAGCATGGTGGCGCAAGGCATCATTGGCATGGCATGGTTTGCCGTGGCCAAACTTAGGTTCTCAGGCCAAAGGTTACCATGCGTCGTCTGCAGTAACGTTGGATGGCTAGGATTTGCTCCTGTGATTGAAGGGGGACCGTTGATCGTCGCACGCCTTTGTTTCTCGGTAGCCGCGTGGAGGTAAGGCCATCATGAAGTAGCACCCGCTAGGTTTACATGGCATGGTTTGGAGTGGCCAAACTTAGGTTTGGGCCAAAGGTTACCATGCGTCGTCTGGTAACTTTGGATGGCTAGGATTTGCTCCCCGGGATTGAAGGGGGACCGTTGATCGTCGCACGCCTTATTTTTGTAGTCGCGTAGGGGAAGGCCAGCATGGTGGCGCGGCTAGGTTGGCATGCCGTTGGCATGGCATGGTTTACGTGGCCAAACTTAGGTTTTGGGCCAAAGGTTACCATGCGTCGTCAGTAACCTTGATGGATAGGATTTGCTCCCTGGATTGAAGGGGGACCGTTGATCGTTGCCGCCTTCATTTTTGGTAGCCAAGAGAGAAGGCCGGCATGGTGGCGGCGCGGCTAGGTTGGCATGTCGTTGGCATATGGCGCTGCCCAGCACGGCTAGGGCCAAGGAAGGTGCGGTTTAGCTTGGCATGGTGGGGCCAAGGGTTTGGCATGCCGTTAGCACATGGCGCGGCTAGCATGGCTAGGGCCAAGGTAAGGTATGCCATAGGCACATGGTGCGGATAGCATGGCTAGGGCCAAGGAAAGGTGCGAATTGGCTTGCCATGGTGGGGCCAAGGGTTTGGCGTGAATGGTTTGGCTTGGCATGGCGGGGCCAAGGGCTTGGCGTGCCATGGGCGAATGGTGCGGCTAACATGGCTAGGGCCAAGGCAAGGTGCGGTTTTGGCTTGGCATGTAGGGCCAAGGGTTTGGTAGGTGTGGCTTGCATGGTTGGCATGCCTTGGCGCGGTAGGATGTGGCCGGCATGATGAGCCATTGGAACAGGGGTGCGACTAGCATGGTTGGCATGCCTTGGCACGGTAGGATGTGGTTGGCATGATGTTCCATTGGCATAGGGGTGCGGCTAGCATGGTTGTCATGCATGGCGCGGTTAGGTTGTGGATGGCATGATGAGCTATTGGCAAGGGGGTGCGGCTAGCATGGTTGGCATCCCTTGGCGCGGTAGGATGTGGCTGGCATGATGAGCCATTGGCATAGGGGTGCGGCTAGCATGGTTGGCATGCCTTGGCGCGGTAGGATGTGGCTGGCATGATGAGCCATTTGCACGGAGTGCGGCTAGCATGGTTGGCATGCCTTGGCGCGATAGAATGTGGCTGGCATGATGAGCCATTAGCACGGGGGTGCAGCTATCATGGTTGTCATGCCTTGGCGCAGTAGGATGTGAATGGCATGATGAGCCATTGGCACGCGCAGTGTGAGAATTAGGGTTTTGTCTTGTCGAAACCCTAATTAGCATTTAAAAAAAGGTACCCCCGGTAATTTTCTCGAGACAAATTAAAGGGTTCAATAAATGTGCTTGGTTTGGACATTATTACTCAAGTTAAGTGACGTTACCACCACTAGGGTTTTACGACTTTACCCCTAAGTTAAAAACCACTATCAACATTAAGTCCCACCTAGCTCGGAGCAGTGCCTTGTTGCGCAGGTAAGGATATGATGGTCAGAGACGAGGACAAAATCGAAACGTAGAACATGCAAGATGGTCCGGAAAGTCCGACTAACCTTATTCGAGAGGTAAGGAGAGTTCATGATCCCGTGTTTGGCGGCCTTGCGTAAATTCTGCTCGTGGTACTTGCAGATTAGGCTGGTGCGGAGCCACTAGTGCAGATTTGGTGTGAAGGGAAGGCGCTAGCACTGGGCCGGCTTGGACTTGGAGCCGTTAAGACCGGATCGGCTTGGAATGGGAGATGCAGATATCGTGCAGCTTGGAAAGGATCCGTTAGCACCGGATCATCTTTGAAAGGTGAGCCGCTAGCGTAAATTTGGCGAGGGCGCTGATCCGTTGGCCTGGCATGGCGTGAGCGTTGGCTTCGGGAAGAACACATCTTGATTCAGTTTCGTGGGAAGGTGACGACTTTTTCGAGAGGTAAGGAGACTTCATGATCCCCGTGTTTGGAAGCCTTGCATATATTCTATTTGTGGTGTAGACCGTAAAGCGGTGAGATGAGATCGTCGGCTTAGTCTAGCTATGCATCATCTTGGCTGGGTTAGGGAACATCATGACGCTCGGCTCGAGTTGTTGGTGTTGGCGCATTAGCATGAAAGGCGCGAATTGTTGCAAAAACTGAACGTGGAGCGCTGGCAAGACTGGCACTGGCAAGGAAAGCACGGATGTCTTGGGAGTGGCAAGGCTTGCTCTTGTGGGACAGATATTCCTTTCTTCATGCACGGATTTAACAGTGAATTCTTTCCTTATTCAAAAATCTGGAAGCGTTACACCCATAAGAGAGCGTTACTTTTCCTTTCCCCTTTTTAAGGTTTGTGAAATACATATATTGCTTGGTGAAATTGTATCATCTTCCTCTTTCCGGTTATTCGTTGGTGAAGGTAGGGTAAAGCCTGCTCCTCCTCCCGATTTGGTATTGTGATGGAATCTCCTAGCAACGATCGTACCTCCTTTTTCCGAGAGATAAGTAGAATCCGCTATCCTTGCGCCTTGCACTTTGCATAACAACCGGTATGGTTGTGCGTCTTCGTGAGCTAGGCTTTTGAACATAAGGCGGAGTCGCTAGCATAGACTTGGCATGAAAGGGACCCATTAGCACCGATTTGGCTTGGAAAGGGCGTGGGCCGCTTGACAAAGCGTTGCTTTGCATGTCGTTGGCGAAGCATAGGTGCAAACTGTTTACACGGTGGTGGCTTGTCTTCGCGGGACCGATTGCCTTTCCTCCTTACTTAGCCAAAATAGGAAATCCTTTCCTTATCCAAATTCCGAGAGTGTTATGCTTTCATATGGAAACTTTGTCTTTGAGGGATTGCTGGGAAAGTACTTGAAGAAGCTCGACAGCCGGAGGCATTGGAAATTCGAGCATCCGCTTTCTATGACCATTTCCCCTTTGTTGTTTTTCCTTTGTTCTATAGACGTCTTGGTACTTTTGCAGACTTATTGTTATCTTCTTGGTATTCATGGAGAAGTTTGGGTTCCGCCAATTAGCATCCCGCTTGCGGTTTCAATCCTTTGAATAAAACTTCTTATTTGAAAGACTTCAATCTTCCATTAGAATATGTTGTTCTATCTTCCATTCCCTTGAGCTCTAAGTAATTGAATAAGGCACTTCCCGTACGTTTTCCTTTTCTTGTTGTGACCTGATGGTTGATCGTGTCTTCTGAGATTTTACAGTGAAAGTATTTCGTGTAGATCTCCATTCCCCAAGTATGTCTTACATATTTCCATCTTCGTAGTGATTGCTGCTGCGGTGAAGCTATGGATGGTATCAAAAAATGAGCGGCAACAGTTCTTGGTAGCAGATGTAATCAGAAGAGACTACATTATCGTAGGAACAAAGTAGATTGACTAGAACCGTATGGGCATCCATGGAAGTAAAAGGGTCGGCTGGATGCGTAAGCGAGCGAACCGTCCATGGTCACGAGTTTTGTGGGATGGATCAAAGGTGGCCATGACTACGAAGATTGGATGGCTGCGATCATGATCTTTGACGTGGGGAGTGTGGTGGCGGACCCTTTGTAGAAAGGAGTGGTGTTGAAGCTGACTTCGGCTCTTGGAGAGGACATTGAAACTTAAGGAGCCAAATCTTTGCAGCATGGAGATAACGCGGAGCGTCACTGAGAACGTTGAAACGGAGCGTCTCTTGGAGCGACCGTTGAAGCGGAGCGGTTCTGAATCCAACGTTGAAGCCGAGGCCACTCTTGGAGAACGTTGAAGTGGAGCCACTTTTGGAGAACGTCAAAAACGGCGCCTTGAAACTCTCCGAGCCTTGATCGTTACAATACATTGGTTAGGAGTCCCCCGTTCCATCTACTCGATCGTGCTTTCCGAGGAGAGGTTGAGGTTTGAGAACGTTTCACGGATGGAAACAACTTGCTTTCTTCTTTGCCCGGTTTGTTAAGGGATGTAAATATGTCTTGACGCTACGCCTTGAGAAATATAGAATCTCACATAACTTTGTCTCGATTTTGGAGAAGTCGTTCTGATCTTTACGTGTGATGAAATTGGATTACCGATTCCTTCTACCGGCATTCAAGAGCAACGCGAGCCTCTTCATCTATAAACGCGTCTATTTCAAGTGCCTTTGTCTTTTCATCAAATCAATAGTGGTAAAAGGAGGTTGGATTCTTCCGGCTCTTCCAGTATCTTTCCCTGATAGTAGAGTAGCGTCTCGGTGACGGTTGAAGCTATCATGCTTGAAGAAACGTTGGGGTAAATGCGGAAGCGGCTCTAGTTCTCGTGATCGTAAGTGTATCGGGTATAGATGGCACGGTTTTGATCACGGAGTGCTGGAGCCATGGCGTTGTTTCAAGGGTGAGGATGGCGCCGCTTGGTTGGTTATGGAGCCATGATGGAAGGGCGCAAGATATTAGCGCGGAAGGATGCAAGCCGTTAGCGCCAGGGTGTGGTATTGTGGCTGGCATGCGCGTGTGGCATGCGCATCCGGTAAGCGAGCATCGCATGCGTATCGTCGTCGCGGCGTCATGCGCGTCCCGGTAAGCGCGTTCGGCATGCATCTCGGCATGCGCGTCTAGTAAGCGTGTCTGGCATGCGCTTCTGGAAGCGTGTCTGGCATGCGCGTCTGGTAAGCGCGTCTGGTATGCATGTATGGTAAGCGCGTCTGGGAAGCACGTCACGGTAGCGCGTCGGCATGCGCGTCTAGTAGCGCGTATGGCATGCACGCCCGTAGCGCGTATGGCATGCGCTTCAGTAAGCGGGTTGAGGAAGCTTTGTCTTCGATTGACGAAATGTGCAACGTGACTGGTCATACTATTTCTGAGGATGTAATCTCGAGCTGGAGGTTCCATCATGACATGTGTGTAAACTTTGAATTCAACGTTCTTTGGTTCGTTGAAGGTTCTCTGAGAAGTTTCTGGTCGAAACATTCGAAGGTCCTTCTGTGGATATTGTGAAGAAGCAGGAAGCGGAAATCGAAAAATTATCCAGGAAGCTGAAGTTGAAAAAGGGGGGGGCTCTTCAAAGCACGAAGGAGGCTCTTGCTAAGAAGAGTAAGCTGTTGTTCAAAAAACTTTCCTTGAATGCATTTCCTCGTCTTATTAACTTCTTATTATTAGGTTTTTTTTTTTTTTTTTTTTTATGAAAGGTAAATGAAACGCCTAGTTCATGGTTTTGATTTTAGGATTTTTTGGGTTGATAGACAAGTACTAGCTATGAGGTTTTGGATTATTATTCTGGATGAACCGTTTTAGGATGAGGCCGTGTTTGGTTATGATTGAAAGTGTTGTAGGCATCCCAGAAAACCATGGAATTGTGCGTTTGGTAGATGACATGGGATGAAACATAACATGGCTATTGGTTTTATCATTCTCTGTGAAGACTCGAAAAAAATCAAACCACGTATCTTGTCTAGGTAGGACTTACTTGGTTTTTTAGGTCTCCTGATGAAAAGAAAACCTTCCGGGTGTAAAACCGAGTTTTATGGGAAGCACCGCCGTGATTGTGGAAAGTCCCCAGTCGTTATTGAGTTATCTGATAACCGAGTCGTTGATTCTCGGGCGGATCGTTTGCTTCTACCCTTTGGGAAGTCCCACTCATCCTTGTCGTGTCATGACTATAATCGGGTCGCCTGGTAACTGAGTCGTCGATCCATGAACGGATCGCCTGCTTATACCATCTTGATGTTTGGGTCGAAGCACGAGATCGATGGTTGAAAATTGACATTGTAACCAAAAGATCAACCTCCCCACCGTGGTCGCCAATTGTTTGTGGGTGAAAATGGTTTCCTGCCGATTTCGATGTGTGGGTGAGAAACAATTTAAACCCTAAACAATGTACTTGCAAGGGAGTACTTTAGATTCAGAGATCAATC
The DNA here is from genome assembly GCA_023531295.1 of Papaver armeniacum. Taxonomy (NCBI): domain Eukaryota; kingdom Viridiplantae; phylum Streptophyta; class Magnoliopsida; order Ranunculales; family Papaveraceae; genus Papaver; species Papaver armeniacum. The sequence continues at coordinate 146,437 of JAJJWW010016943.1, read as the reverse complement.
TGTACAAGTCCTTCCTAAACCAAGAAATGGCCGTTCGTGACTTGCTTCGATCAAAAAGTGGAGGAGAATGGGTTGGTTTTGGGGAGGGAAGCAAGGAAAGTGATGAGACCAGAATAGTTGATTCTCGGAAGAGTAGTTGTGTTACGACTTGAATCGGAAAGTGGGAAGCTAGCAGTTGAAAAGCTAACAAATGTTTTCTGAGTGGTGTATGCTCCTGACCGACCCTGTTCGGTGGAAATAGGTAATACCTATTTATACAAGTCGAAGTGAAACGTACTTTGGTCTCATTAAGGAATAGAAAAATGGGTGAATAAATGGGAGGAGGTGGTAAAGTTAACACATGGAATTGATGTTCCTTAAAACCGTTTCGCATGGAATTGATGTTCCATAAAACCGTTAACGCATGGAATTGATATTCCATAAAAGAACGTTTCACCATTAACTCCCGTATTTACTAACCACCTCATCCTTATGACACATCCTTATGACGTCCGTAGTGTACGCCGTACGTCAGTAACCGCCAAACCAATACCCAAAGAGGATCCCCCGTTTGGGATATGTGTTGATGTGTCGAATGTTTTTGTGGAAAACATGTAGCATGTTGTTGTTGCACTGGAAAGTCGCACTGGGGAGACTTGCTAGCTTAGTGACCTTCGACGGTCGAGATTTTGCATCTCAAGAGGAAAGATAGCCGTTGATCGTTGCACGCTTTCGTTTTGGTAGCCGCGTAGGGAAGGCCAGCATGGTGGCGCGGTTAGGTTGGCATGCCATTGGCATGGCATGGAAAAACTTAAGTTTTCGGTCCAAAGGTTAACATGCGTTGTCTGGTAACCCTGGATGGCTAGGATTTTCTCATGGGATTGAAGGGGGATCGATCGTTGATCGTCGCACGCCTTCGTTTTTGGTAGCCGCGTAGGGAAGGCCAACATGGTGGCGCGGCTAGGTTGGCATGGCCAAACTTAGGTTTTCGGGCCAAAGGTTACCATGCATCGTCTGGTAACCTTGGATGGCTAGGATTTTCTCATGGGATTGAAGAGGGACCGTTGATCGTCGCACGCCTTCGTTTTTGGTAGCCGCGTAGGGAAGGCCAGCATGGTGGCGCGGCTAGGTTGGCATGGCATGGTTTGGCGTGGCCAAACTTAGGTTTCGGAGGACAAAGGTTACCATGCGTCGTCCGCAGTAACCTTGGATGGCTAGGATTTGCTCACAGGATTGAAGGGGACCGTTGATCGTCGCACACCTTCGTTTTTGGTAGTCGCGTAGGGGGCGCCGGCATGGTGGCGCGGATAGGTTAGCATGGCATGGTTTGGCGTGGCCAAACTTAGGTTTTGGGCTAAAGGTTACCATGCGTCGTCGGGTAACCTTGGATGGCTAGGATTTGCTCTTGGGATTGAAGGGGACCGTTGATCGTCGCACGCCTTCATTTTGTAGTCGCGTAGAAAAGACCAGCATGGTGGCGCGGCTAGGTTGGCATGCCGTTGGCATGGCCAAACTTAGGTTTTCGGTCCAAAGGTTACCATGCGTCGTCCCGGTAACCTTGGATGGCTAGGGATTTTATCCTCAGGATTGAAGGGGACCGTTGATCATCGCACGCCTTCGTTTTTGGTAGGCGCGTAGGGAAGGCCAGCATGGTGGCGCGGCTAGGTTGGCATATATGCCGTTGGCATGGCATGGTTTGGCGTGGCCAAACTTAGGTTTTCGGGCCAAAGGTTACCATGCGTCGTCTGGTAACCTTGGATAACTAGGATTATCTCTTAGGATTGAAGGGGGACCGTTGATCGTCGCACGCCTTCGCTTTTGGTAGCCGCGTATGGAAGGCCAGCATGGTGGCGCGGCTAGGTTGGCATGTCGTTAGCATATGGCGCGGCTAGCACGGCTAGGAACAAGGTAAGGTGCGATTTGGCTTGGCATGGTAGGGCCAAGGGTTTGGCATGCCGTTGGCACATGGCGCGGCTAGCATGGCTAGGGACAAGTGATAGGTGTAGAATACACCGTATTTTCTATATAGAGTTTATGCTTTCTTTGCTATTTTTCTTGTGAATTATGTACGTTACGCGTGTTTTTTAGTTATTAGGTGCTTTGGAGTCGCACGGAGGAAAAGAAGGAGAAATTACTCATTTAAGAGCGAAAAGGGCAGAATTGTCTTTTCAGGGGCAAATACTATCGGGAGCCGAGCCAGCGTTAAGGGGCGACTCTATTTGGGGGAGTACTGAACAAAGACCAGCTGTGGTTAAGGGGACTCTATCTGGGTGGCCCTTATTAAAGTGACTGGGTGTGTTATTAGCACCCAAATTTGACTTATCCCTAAATCGAGAGAAACTCATCTCTCGTTCATTCATTTTCATGACATCTGAAATTTGGGAGAAGAGAGGCTGCACATGCAGCCATGGAATCGAAATGGCAGAGTGATTGTTTGATGTTGTCGTTCTAGGGTTTGAGAGACGAAATCGATCGAACACGAGGGGAGGGCGAGAGTTTGATTGTTACACAATTGAAGATCGATTAGAGAAAGATGAATTAGAGAAATTAGGGATCGAGAAGGAGGCTCATGGGTTTTTGGTTGAAATTTAATAATGGGTTTTGAACTGAGAAGGTATGTGGTTGTTCAATTGGTGGTCTGAGGAAGAATGGGTTCGATTTGTGAAAGTTCTTGAGATTGAAAAGGGATTGATGGATGTTGATGTTCATGGGTTGTCTGGTGGTTACTATGAAACTGAAATTAGGGTTCTCCCTTTCCCATTTCTGAGCTCGCGATTCAAGATAGGTAGTATGAAGTTCAGGCAATGGAGCAAGTCAATGTGTTGGTGGTGGCTACTGGAAGTTCGACAGAGAAAGAAGATGGAGCATGATGTTAAGATGTAGGTTACAAGAAGATGGTATGAGATTCAGAGAATGATTTCAGAGACGGGTTTGCTTTAGTTTTGCTAACAACCGAGTTTGCTTACCCGAAAGGCGAGAAGAAGAAGACATTGCCGCCATTATCTCTAGTATTAAATTCAAGCCCTTGTGTATGCCTAATGTGAAAGTGTCACGAGCTAGTTCTCACGCCAAGTTGGAAGAGAGAAGAAGTTACAGTGGAGGCAATGAACTACGAGAGAAGGTGGAGGCAATGGGTTTGAAGTGATGATGAACCGAGAATGAAAGGGAATAGGCAAGTGAGATGTGGTGGTTTGTGCTATACCGAGTGTGTATGAAATTGTGGAGTCCGGTAGTTGGATGCAATGCCGTGAATTTGGCCTCGAGCCGGTGATTTCGGCAATGATTAAAGGCGATCTTTGGTGATGTAGTTGCGAGGTGCAAGACGAGTTTACAATTGCGGGAGTGGCAAGAGATCGATGTCTTTGCTGCAGACAGTGCAATGGGTTGTGACGATGGATAGTGCGACTGTGGACGAAGAATGGCAAATTGCAGCTTAGGTGGAATTCATGATGATGCGAAATTGAAGCCGAGTCTAGTCGTGATTGTATGCCCTCAGGATGTATATTTAGGTTCCGTGTACAAAATGGTAGTTACGAGAGGAGATGGAGCAAGTGATGAATCTGAGTGGGTTTAGTTGGCCTGAGATAGATTGCAGGTGATGGCCACAGGGTTTGTGCCTGATGTTGGCCTGACTGAGAAGGAGGTGCTGGGATTGGAGAATATTGGAGTTGGCTGCTGTGAATGTGGCCCTATTGGTGGTATTTGAGCATTGCGGGGCAAGGAGGCGGGATCTTTGATCTTGTTGCTTTGAGTAGAAGTGGATGATGCGAGGGGGTTTTGGATGTGCCGGGTGCAATGGCTTGGTGGGTATGGAGTCGAAATGGGTTGAATGTTAGCCGTGGATTGCGATGGCGGTGGAGCTAGACTTGGTGGAAATGAATGGTGCCAGTATGGCTGGAATGAGACGAGTGATGTTACGGAGTGCAAGGAGAGATTTGTTGGTGGCACTGGCACAACTCAAGTGGGTGATATTGGTGGAATTGGATCTAGAGCATAGCCATCATGGCCGGAGGAAGCACAATGATTGCGCTACACAAAGCCTGCCTGTGCAATGGCTCGAGCCAAAGCTAGTCGGCTCACTCAGGCGAGTTAGACTTCAGGCTGACTCGACCCATACTCGATCGACCCGGTTTGACCCGATCCAACCTGGTTTGACCCGACCCGACTCGGCATTGACCGGCCGTTCGACCCGTTGACCAGGTCCACCTGGAGACATTTTTCCAGCGACTTTTCCGGCAAAGTCCGGCCATAATCCCAGTTTTCCGGCGAGCGCTTTTGGGACATAATTTCTACATGGGTTTCTCTCCATGGTGGGCCGGGTGAATTTCCAACTAATGGACTTGAAGACAAAACCTAATTTTGGAAGGAGTATCCTTTATGGAAATTGAGGAATATATAAAAAAGAGGACTTCTATCTTTTTGAGGATTATCATTATACGTTTTATCTTCTACTTTATTCTAGGGTTTTAACACCATGAGATATTTTCTCTTTCTTCTTGTTATGAACTCCTTGAATATGAGTACCTAAGTTTATTATTGGTTATGGAATAGTTGGATTTCACAAAGCATGATTCTTTGATTCAATATATTAGTTTTGTCTCATATTTATCGTTTGCAATTCTCTCGAAAATATTGTTTTATGATTGATTGATTGATTGTTTTGTCAAGTTGCAAATTGGTAGAACTTCTAATCACATCTATTGCTAGTTTAGGGTTTATTATACGCAAAAAGTGATATTCCTTGGATACAAGTAGCATAATATGATTATAGTTTGTAGTGATATATTCTTATGATCATATGTGAATCGTAACCTTTGTTAAATTGAATTAGTGCGCTTTCCACGTTCAATTGCTTTGATTGGCCTGATTTCATAGAACTTAACGCATCTAGGGAATTAAACTTGATTAGTGCTTTTACACGTTAGGTTGTTCCTTTAGGTAGAATTCATATTCGCATCTTTTAATGTGTTTGTTGATGACATGAGGAGATTTGCGGGATATTCTTGCGATCAAGGTATTCTAGGGTCTTTGATAAAAGTTGAGATTAAATATCAATTCTAGGTATTGTGAAAAGCATGTTAGTGAATGAAAACGAAATCCTTAACCAATATCTCTTCTATCTTATTTGTTTGCTTATTTCTTTATTTGCTTTTATTTATTTTATTTCATAAAACCACAAAACTACCGGTGTTATTTATAAGGAACCATAACAATTTGACAACCTAGACCTCTCTCGTGGGATCGATCCTTTCTTGCCCTTGCTATATTTATATTTTGAGTAGTAAGAAAGTGTAATTATATTTGTGTCGCTTACGACCCGGCGATCAAATTTTGGCGCCGTTGCCGGGGAGGCAGCGGTTGTTAATTGTTTTTGGTTTCTTATTTTTGTATTTAGTTTTTGTTTTATTTTTCTTATTTTCTGGGTTCTAACTTTGGTTTGAGAATCTTATTTCAGGTGCTTATTTCGATGGAAGGAGCATATTGGAACAACGGATACGGGTTTCAACCTCAACAATATGATAACTACCAATTCCATGGGTATAATCAAAACCAATTCATTGGTTGCGATCAATATTCCATGGAACCTTATGGTTTTCCTCAACAACCTTATGGCGGGGAACAACAACAAGGATGGGAGGATTCTTATGCTCGTGAACAAAAAGTCTCTAACTTTATAGACCAAGTTTCCAACTTTTTAAAAGAGGAATTTCAAAAAGAAAAAGAGACTACAAACGAGCAACTCCAAGAACTTCGTGAAGGTATGGCTATCTTGCGAAGAGACATTGATCAATATAAGGAAGATATGGATAATTCTAATGTGCATATCGCTTGTGATGAATATTTGATTGATGCTAATGTTGAAAAAGGCCAATCCTTGGGCACTTATGTTGATAATTGTGTAGTTAACTCAACTCTTGATCTTAATAATGATCATTCACCTATTCAAAAGGATGAGTTAGAGATTAACAACACTAATTTCAGCGAGGAACAATCTTATGTTGACTATGATAGTGACGGTGATTATGATACATTGCTTGAAACAACTCATGGTGACATCAGAGGAGTCTTTTTGGGATCAAGATGAAGACGAAGAGGAATATGTCGACACTTGTGTAGATTACTCAAGCATTGATCTTAATAATGATCAAGAGCCTATTCAAAGGGTGGAGCTTGAGGATGATGCATTTACGAGTGTTCTAAAAAAGTTTCTTATGATAAAATTTGGATCCGCAAAAGAGTGTGTGCCTTACAACAAAAAGGAGGAATATGTTGAGAATGAGACCGTTATAACCAATATTGTGGAAGACCCAATTGAGCTTGCAAATGATTGTGATGATGATGTTTACGTCGAGACTTTGGTTAAGGCAGAAACGGACGAAGAATGGTTGCAAGGTTTGATAGAGGACCATGATACACAAGAGGTGACTAATTCGCTTGAGTTTTTCAAGGATGAAGAGGATTCCGTGATACAAGAGATTGTGAAAGGTTTATCTAATCCTTTGCCTATTATTTCTTCTCCTTTACCTCTTATTGGTTTGAATGTATGTGCTTGAGAACTTTATTGAATGATTTTGTTTCTCGATTTCCGCCATTAGAGAAACTTGATTCTCATACTATGCAGGTTATGGAACCGAAACCGTGGAGGTACCCGACGTCTATATTCTTTATACACTTCCAAGTGTGGACAAGAATAAGTGTGGGGAAGCTTTTATCGGTTCATAGCTTCACTTTTTGCTTTATTGTACTAATTTTTGTGTGAAGTTAGTGTTTCCAAAACAGGTTCTATGGAAGGATCCCCAACTTTTCATATTGTTGGTATATGGGGAATGAATCTTGCGAGGATATAGTCGGGCTGACGACTATAAAACAAGCGCTTAGTGGGAGGCAACCCACCGGTTTTGTATCCCTTACCCTTTTGCATTTTATTTTTGTTTCGTTTATTTATTTTTTTACTATTTTTATATCATATTTGCATCCCTATGTTTAATTTCATTGAGTCCGTAATCTATCTTAGAAGAGAATTATGACGAATACCTTTTCGTCAGAAAATTTCAGACTGCGCGTAGTTCAGTCCAGAGACCATAACTGTCTGACCGTTTATCAAAACACTGTGAAATTTGGACACTGTGTAGAAAACACGTAGATGAACAACTTTTGTGAAATGGAGTTTTTCCAAATTCCTTACCAATTTGCACAGTTTTTGCGTTTTATCTGCTGTTACGTCAGAATTCAGAACTTTCGGTTTTACGCATTGAGGACAATGTGAAGTTTAAGTGTGGGGGAGCATTTATATGTTTGTATAGTTTGTTTTTGACACCATTAGTGGATGGAACCATTTTGAATGCAGGAGTTGAGGAACTAATTAACTAAAAGGGACGAACATAGCTCAGAAATCACAAATTAACATGATAGTTGTTACCATATCTCGGAATATCACCATATCACATTCTATTTTTATTTTTTCATATTTATCTATTGTTCTCTAAGTGCTTTAGTGGGACACTAAACATCGACGTGTTATTACTGCTAGGATGAAATAGAGTGGTTGAGTTACTAAAAAAAAAAAAAAAAATTTTGAAAAAAAAAATTGAAAAAAAAGAAAAAGAAAAAAAAAGGACCGATCAATTAGACCAAAACGGAATAAGAATGACACTTGGGAATAGCAAAGTATGTGTGAAACGTAGTCCCTGTCTCCGTCGCCTAAACAAGCGTGGAATGCAGGATCCAAGGCAACTATCATGTACTTGCTGACAAGAAGCATGCGCTTGGATCTAAAAGATCTAATCATGCCGTCTTTAAATAAAAAAAAAAGAAATTGGATCCAGCTTTGATCCAATCATATAAAAAAAAAAAAGAAAAAATTATTATTGTGTTGAATAAAGTCACTTTTGGTTCCCTTGTATATGCCAATTGATTTGATGTAGCATTCAGCACTAAGTAGCTCAATCCAATAGGATTAGGTTCATCTTAGCATTGACCTTCGGACAGGATATGGGAAACATCGAACACTTGTGAATATTCGCCAACATCTACATCTATATCCATCTTCTTAATCTTTTCATTGTGATTGTGGTTTGTTAGTTTCCGAGTATTGTGGCTTGTTCGACTATCTAATTAGAGTTTATTTACTAATATTTGAATTGAATTTGCAAGGTACCTCCTCCTGTAGTCATTTTGGATTCGTTCATTGATTTGTCACGAATAGACGGAGTTTGAAGTATAGGTTTTGTAGGTATATCTCTAGTAAACCTTCACGAGACTATAACTCGTCCACTAGGGACACTTAGTGGTTTAAAGGCTTGTTATTTATGCTAAAAGTGACCGTAGCCTCGACGACACGGAGTTGTTGTATTTTATTGTTTTGTTTGATTTGCTCGAGGACTAGCAAAGTCTAAGTGTGGGGAATCGATAGGTGTAGAATACACCGTATTTTCTATATAGAGTTTATGCTTTCTTTGCTATTTTTCTTGTGAATTATGTACGTTACGCGTGTTTTTGAGTTATTAGGTGCTTTGGAGTCGCACGGAGGAAAAGAAGGAGAAATTACTCATTTAAGAGCGAAAAGGGCAGAATTGTCTTTTCAGGGGCAAATACTATCGGGAGCCGAGCCGTTAAGGGGCGACTCTATTTGGGGGAGCACTTGAACAAAGACCAGAGTGTGGTTAAGGGACTCTATCCTGGGTGGCCCTTATTAAAGTGATTTGGGTGTGTTATTAGCACCCAAATTTGACTTATCCCTAAATCGAGAGAAACTCATCTCTCGTTCATTCATTTTCATGACATCTGAAATTTGGGAGAAGAGAGCTGCACAGCAGCCATGGAATCGAAATGACAGAGTGATTGTTTGATGTTGTCGTTCTAGGGTTTGAGAGACGAAATCAGATCGAACACAGAGGGAGCTGAGAGTTTGATTATTACACAATTGAAGATCGATTAGAGAAAGATGAATTAGAGAAATTAGGGATCAAGAAGGAGGCTCATGGGTTTTTGGTTGAAATTTAATAATGGGTTTTGAACTGAGAAGGTATGTGGTTGTTCAATTGGTGGTCTGAGGAAGAATGGGTTCGATTTGTGAAAGTTCTTGAGATTGAAAAGGGATTGATGGATGTTGATGTTCATGGGTTGTCCGGTGGTTACTATGAAACCGAAATTAGGGTTCTCCCTTTCCCATTTTACGAGCTCGCGATTCAAGATAGGTAGTATGAAGTTCGAGGCAATGGAGCAAGTCAATGTGTTGGTGGTGGCTACGGAAGTTCGACGAGAGAAAGAAGATGGAGCCCGATGTTAAGATGTAGGTTACAAGAAGATGGTATGAGATTCGTAGAATGATTTCGAGACGGGTTTGCTTTAGTTTTGCACAGAACGAGTTTGCTTACCCGAAAGGCGAGAGAAGAAGAAGACATTGCCGCCATTATCTCTAGTATTAAATTCAAGCCCTTGTGTATGCCTAATGTGAAAGTGTCATAGAGCTAGTTCTGCTGCCAAGTTGGAAGAGAGAAGAAGTTACAGGTGGAGGCAATGAACTACAGAGAAGGTGGAGGCAATGGGTTTGAAGTGATGATGAACTGAGAATGAAAGGAAATAGGCAGTGAGATGTGGTGGTTTGTGCTATAATTGAGTGTGTATGAAATTGTGGAGTCTCGGTAGTTGGATGCAATGCTTTGTGAATTTGGCCCGAGCTGGTGATTTACGGCAATGATTAAAGGCGATCTTTGGTGATGTAGTTACGGGTGCAAGACGAGTTTACAATTGCGGGAGTGGCAAGAGATCGATGTTTGCGAGACGTGCAATGGGTTGTGACGATGGATAGTGCAGTGTGACGAGAAGAATGGCAAATTGCAGCTTAGGTGGAATTCATGATGATGCGACTTGAAGCCGAGTCTAGCTGTGATTGTATGCCTCGGATGTATATTTAGGTTCCGTGTACAAAATGGTAGTTACGAGAGGAGATGAAGCAAGTGATGAATCTGAGTGGGTTTAGTTGGCCTGAGATAGATTGCAGGTGATGGCCACAGGGTTTGTGCCTCGATGTTGGCTTTGGCCGAGAAGGAGGTGCTTGGGATTGGAGAATATTGGAGTTGGTCGCTGTGAATGTGGCCCTATTGGTGGTATTTGAGCATTGCGGGCAAGGAGGTCGGGATCTTGTCTTTGTTGCTTTGAGTAGAAGTGGATGATGCGGGGGTTTTGGATGTGCAGTGCAATGGCTTGGTGGGTATGGAGCCAAATGGCCATGGTGTGGTGTTAGCCGTGGTTGCGATGGCGGTGGAGCTAGACTTGGTGGAAATGAATGGTGCCGGTATGGTGGAATGAAGCTCACGGAGTGATGTTACGGGTGCAAGGAGAGGATTTCTGGTGGCACTTGCGGGCACAACTCAAGTGGGTGATATTGGTGGAATTGGATGCTAGGAGCATAGCCATCATGGTGGAGGAAGCACAATGATTGCGCTTCACACGACATCGGCCCGTGCAATGGCTCGAGCCAAAGCTAGTCACTCACTCGGCCAAGGCGGTGGCTCGACTTCGGGCCGACTCGACCCATACTCCGACTGGACCCGGTTTGACCCGATCCAACTCAGTTTGGACCTGACCCGACTCGGCATTGACCCGGCCGTTCGACCGTTGACCGGTCACCTGAGACATTTTCCGGCGACTTTTCCGGCCAAATTCCGGCCACAATCCCAGTTTTCCGGCGAGCGCTTTTGGGACATAATTTCTACATGGGTTTCTCTCCATCGTGGGCCGGGTGAATTTCCAACTAATGGACTTGAAGACAAAACCTAATTTTGGAAGGAGTATCCTTTATGGAAATTGAGGAATATATAAAAGAGAGGACTTCTATCTTTTTGAGGATTATATTATAGACCACGTTTTATTATTATCTCTTCTACTTTATTCTAGGGTTTTCACCATGAAATATTTTCTCTTTCTTCTTGTTATGAACTCCATGAATATGAGTACCTAAGTTTATTATTGGTTATGGAATAGTTGGATTTCACAAAGCATGATTCTTTGATTCAATATATTAGTTTTGTCTCATATTTATCGTTTGCAATTCTCTGAAAATATTGTTTTATGATTGATTGATTGTTTTGTCAAGTTGCAAATTGGTAGAACTTCTAATCACATCTATTGCTAGTTTAGGGTTTATTATACGCAAAAGTGATATTCCTTGGATACAAGTAGCATAATATGATTATAGTTTGTAGTGATATATTCTTATGATCATATGTGAATCGTAACCTTTGTTAAATTGAATTAGTGCGCTTTCCACGTTCAATTGCTTTGATTGGCCTGATTTCATAGAACTTAACGCATCTAGGGAATTAAACTTGATTAGTGCTTTTACACGTTAGGTTGTTCCTTTAGGTAGAATTCATATTCGCATCTTTTAATGTGTTTGTTGATGACATGAGGAGATTTGCGGGATATTCTTGCGATCAAGGTATTCTAGGGTCTTTGATAAAAGTTGAGATTAAATATCAATTCTAGGTATTGTGAAAAGCATGTTAGTGAATGAAAACGAAATCCTTAACCAATATCTCTTCTATCTTATTTGTTTGCTTATTTCTTTATTTGCTTTTATTTATTTTATTTCATAAAACCACAAAACTACCGGTGTTATTTATAAGGAACCATAACAATTTGACAACCTAGACCTCTCTGTGGGATTGATCCTTTCTTGCCCTTGCTATATTTATATTTTGAGTAGTAAGAAAGTGTAATTATATTTGTGTCGCTTACGACAGCGGTCAAATTTTGGCGCCGTTGCCGGGGAGGCAGCGGTTGTTAATTGTTTTTGGTTTCTTATTTTTGTATTTAGTTTTTGTTTTATTTTTTCTTATTTTCTGGGTTTTAACCTTGTTTTGAGAATCTTATTTCAGGTGCTTATTTCGATGGAAGGAGCATATTGGAACAACGGATACGGGTTTCAACCTCAACAATATGATAACTACCAATTCCATGGGTATAATCAAAACCAATTCATTGGTTGCGATCAATATTCCATGGAACCTTGTGGTTTTCCTCAACAACCTTATGGCGGGTATGTGTGTGAACAACAACAAGGATGGGAGGATTCTTATGCTCGTGAACAAAAAGTCTCTAACTTTATAGACCAAGTTTCCAACTTTTTAAAAGAGGAATTTCAAAAAGCAAAAGAGACTACAAACGAGCAACTCCAAGAACTTCGTGAAGGTATGGCTATCTTGCGAAGAGACATTGATCAATATAAGGAAGATATGGATAATTCTAATGTGCATATGGCTTGTGATGAATATTTGATTGATGCTAATGTTGAAAAAGGCCAATCCTTGGGCACTTGTGTTGATAATTGTGTAGTTAACTCAACTCTTGATCTTAATAATGATCATTTACCTATTCAAAAGGATGAGTTAGAGATTAACAACACTAATTTCAGCGAGGAACAATCTTATGTTGACTATGATAGTGACGGTGATTATGATACATTGCTTGAAACAACTCATGGTGACATCACCGAGGAGTCTTTTTGGGATCAAGATGAAGACGAAGAGGAATATGTCGACACTTGTGTAGATTACTCGAGCATTGATCTTAATAATGATCAAGAGCCTATTCAAAGGGTGGAGCTTGAGGATGATGCATTTACGAGTGTTCTATAAAAGTTTCTTATGATAAAATTTGGATCCGCAAAAGAGTGTGTGCCTTACAACAAAAAGGAGGAATATGTTGAGAATGAGACCGTTATAACCAATATTGTGGAAGACCCAATTGAGCTTGCAAATGATTGTGATGATGATGTTTACGTCGAGACTTTGGTTAAGGCAGAAACGGACGAAGAATGGTTGCAAGGTTTGATAGAGGACCATGATACACAAGAGGTGACTAATTCGCTTGAGTTTTTCAAGGATGAAGAGGATTCCGTGATACAAGAGATTGTGAAAGGTTTATCTAATCCTTTGCCTATTATTTCTTCTCCTTTACCTCTTATTGGTTTGAATGTATGTGCTTCGAGAACTTTATTGAATGATTTTGTTTCTCGATTTCCGCCATTAGAGAAACTTGATTCTCATACTATGCAGGTTATGGAACCAGAAACCGTGGAGGTACCCGACGTCTATATTCTTTATACACTTCCAAGTGTGGACAAGAATAAGTGTGGGGGAAGCTTTTATCGGTTCATAGCTTCACTTTTGCTTTATTGTACTAATTTTTGTGTGAAGTTAGTGTTTCCAAAACAGGTTCTATGGAAGGATCCCCAACTTTTCATATTGTTGGTATATGGGGAATGAATCTTGCGAGGATATAGTCGGGCTGACGACTATAAAACAAGCGCTTAGTGGGAGGCAACCCACCGGTTTTGTATCCCTTACCCTTTTGCATTTTATTTTTGTTTCGTTTATTTATTTTTTTACTATTTTTATATCATATTTGCATCCCTATGTTTAATTTCATTGAGTCCGTAATCTATCTTAGAAGAGAATTATGACGAATACCTTTTCGTCGAGAAAATTTCAGACTGCGCGTAGTTCAGTCCAGAGACCATAACTGTCTGACCGTTTATCAAAACACTGTGAAATTTGGACACTGTGTAGAAAACACGTAGATGAACAACTTTTGTGAAATGGAGTTTTTCCAAATTCCTTACCAATTTGCACAGTTTTTGCGTTTTATCTGCTGTTACGTCAGAATTCAGAACTTTCGGTTTTACGCATTGAGGACAATGTGAAGTTTAAGTGTGGGGGAGCATTTATATGTTTGTATAGTTTGTTTTTGACACCATTAGTGGATGGAACCATTTTGAATGCAGGAGTTGAGGAACTAATTAACTAAAAGGGACGAACATAGCTCGAAATCACAAATTAACATGATAGTTGTTACCATATCTCGGAATATCACCATATCACATTCTATTTTTATTTTTTCATATTTATCTATTGTTCTCTAAGTGCTTTAGTGGGACACTAAACATCGACGTGTTATTACTGCTAGGATGAAATAGAGTGGTTGAGTTACTAAAAAAAAAAAAAAAAAAAAAAAAAAAAAAAAATTGAAAAAAAAAAGAAAAAAAAAAGGACCGATCAATTAGACCAAAACGGAATAAAGAATGACACTTGGGAATAGCAGTATGTGTGAAACGTAGTCCCTGTCTCCGTCGCCTAAACAAGCGTGGAATGCAGGATCCAAGGCAACTATCATGTACTTGCTGACAAGAAGCATGCGCTTGGATCTAAAAGATCTAATCATGCCGTCTTTAAATAAAAAAGAAAGAAATTGGATCCAGTTTGATCCAATCATATAAAAAAAAAGAGAAAAAAATTATTATTGTGTTGAATAAAGTCACTTTTGGTTCCCTTGTATATGCCAATTGATTTGATGTAGCATTCAGCACTAAGTAGCTCAATCCAATAGGATTAGGTTCATCTTAGCGATGACCTTGAGACGGATATGGGAAACATCGAACACTTGTGAATATTCGCCAACATCTACATCTATATCCATCTTCTTAATCTTTTCATTGTGATTGTGGTTTGTTAGTTTCAGTATTGTGGCTTGTTCGACTATCTAATTAGAGTTTATTTACTAATATTTGAATTGAATTTGCAAGGTACCTCCTCCGTAGTCATTTTGGATTCGTTCATTGATTTGTCACGAATAGACGGAGTTTGAAGTATAGGTTTTGTAGGTATATCTCTAGTAAACCTTCACGAGACTATAACTCGTCCACTAGGGACACTTAGTGGTTTAAAGGCTTGTTATTTATGCTAAAAGTGACCGTAGCCTCGACGACACGGAGTTGTTGTATTTTATTGTTTTGTTTGATTTGCTCGAGGACTAGCAAAGTCTAAGTGTGGGGGAATCTGATAGGTGTAGAATACACCGTATTTTCTATATAGAGTTTATGCTTTCTTTGCTATTTTTCTTGTGAATTATGTACGTTACGCGTGTTTTTGAGTTATTAGGTGCTTTGGAGTCGCACGGAGGAAAAGAAGGAGAAATTACTCATTTAAGAGCGAAAAGGGCAGAATTGTCTTTTCAGGGGCAAATACTATCGGGAGCCGAGCCAGCGTTAAGGGGCGACTCTATTTGGGGGAGTACTGAACAAAGACCAGCTGTGGTTAAGGGGACTCTATCTGGGTGGCCCTTATTAAAGTGATTTGGGTGTGTTATTAGCACCCAAATTTGACTTATCCCTAAATCGAGAGAAACTCATCTCTCGTTCATTCATTTTCATGACATCTGAAATTTGGGAGAAGAGAGCTGCACACAGCTGACCATGGAATCGAAATGGCAGAGTGATTGTTTGATGTTGTCGTTCTAGGGTTTGAGAGACGAAATCAGATCGAACACAGAGGGAGCTGAGAGTTTGATTGTTACACAATTGAAGATCGATTAGAGAAAGATGAATTAGAGAAATTAGGGATCAAGAAGGAGGCTCATGGGTTTTTGGTTGAAATTTAATAATGGGTTTTGAACTGAGAAGGTATGTGGTTGTTCAATTGGTGGTCTGAGGAAGAATGGGTTCGATTTGTGAAAGTTCTTGAGATTGAAAAGGGATTGATGGATGTTGATGTTCATGGGTTGTCTGGTGGTTACTATGAAACTGAAATTAGGGTTCTCCCTTTCCCATTTCTGAGCTCGCGATTCAAGATAGGTAGTATGAAGTTCAGGCAATGGAGCAAGTCAATGTGTTGGTGGTGGCTACTGGAAGTTCGACGAGAGAAAAAGAAGATGGAGCGATGTTAAGATGTAGGTTACAAGAAGATGGTATGAGATTCGAGAGATGATTTCGAGACGGGTTTGCTTTAGTTTTGCACTGACGAGTTTGCTTACCCGAAAGGCGAGAGAAGAAGAAGACATTGCTTTGCCATTATCTCTAGTATTAAATTCAAGCCCTTGTGTATGCCTAATGTGAAAGTGTCATAGAGCTAGTTACTGTTTGCCAAGTTGGAAGAGAGAAGAAGTTACGGTGGAGAGCAATGAACTACGAGAGAAGGTGGAGGCAATGGGTTTGAAGTGATGATGAACTGAGAATGAAAGGAAATAGGCGGTGAGATGTGGTGGTTTGTGCTATAGCTGGAGTGTGTATGAAATTGTGGAGTCTGGTAGTTGGATGCAATCTTTGTGAATTTGGCTTTGAAATGGTGATTTACGGCAATGATTAAAGGCGATCTTTGGTGATGTAGTTGCAGGTGCAAGACGAGTTTACAATTGCAGGAGTGGCAAGAGATCGATGCTGCCGCAGACAGGCAATGGGTTGTGACGATGGATAGTGCAGCTGTGACGAAAGAATGGAAAATTGCGGCTTAGGTGGAATTCATGATGATGCGAAATTGAAGCCGAGTCTAGGCGTGATTGTATGCCTCGGATGTATATTTAGGTTCCGGTACAAAATGGTAGTTCTGAGAGGAGATGAAGCAAGTGATGAATGCGAGTGGGTTTAGTTGGCCTGAGATAGATTGCAGTGATGGCCACGGGGTTTGTGCCCGATGTTGGCTTTGACCGAGAAGGAGGTCTTTGGGATTGGAGAATATTGGAGTTGGTCTGCTTGTGAATGTGGCCCTATTGGTGGTATTTGAGCATTGCGGGCAAGGAGGCTGGGATCTTGGTCTTTGTTGCTTTGAGTAGAAGTGGATGATGCGGGGGTTTTGGATGTGCAGTGCAATGGCTTGGTGGGTATGGAGCTGAAATGGTTTGTCTTTGTGGTGTTAGCCGTGGATTGCGATGGCAGTGGAGCTAGACTTGGTGGAAATGAATGGTGCCAGTATGGCTGGAATGAAGCTCACAGAGTGATGTTACAGGTGCAAGGAGAGGATTTGCTGGTGGCACTTGCAGGCACAACTCAAGTGGGTGATATTGGCTGGAATTGGATCTGCAGAGCATAGCCATCATGGCTGGAGGAAGCACAATGATTGCGCTACACAGCATCTGGCCTGTGCAATGGCCTGAGCCAAAGCTAGTCAGCTCACTCAGCCAAGGCAGTGACTGACTCAGGGCTGACTCTGACCCATACTCTGACTGGACCCGGTTTGACCCGATCCAACTCGGTTTGACCCGACCCGACTCAGCATTGACCCGGCCGTTCTGACCCGTTGACCGGTCACCGGAGCTGTTTTCCGGCGACTTTTCCGGCCAAATTCCGGCTATAATCCCAGTTTTCCGGCGAGCGTTTTTGGGACATAATTTCTACATGGGTTTCTCTCCATGGTGGGCCGGGTGAATTTCCAACTAATGGACTTGAAGACAAAACCTAATTTTGGAAGGAGTATCCTTTATGGAAATTGAGGAATATATAAAAGAGAGGACTTCTATCTTTTTGAGGATTATATTATAGACCACGTTTTATTATTATCTCTTCTACTTTATTCTAGGGTTTTCACCATGAAATATTTTCTCTTTCTTCTTGTTATGAACTCCATGAATATGAGTACCTAAGTTTATTATTGGTTATGGAATAGTTGGATTTCACAAAGCATGATTCTTTGATTCAATATATTAGTTTTGTCTCATATTTATCGTTTGCAATTCTCACGAAAATATTGTTTTATGATTGATTGATTGTTTTGTCAAGTTGCAAATTGGTAGAACTTCTAATCACATCTATTGCTAGTTTAGGGTTTATTATACGCAAAAGTGATATTCCTTGGATACAAGTAGCATAATATGATTATAGTTTGTAGTGATATATTCTTATGATCATATGTGAATCGTAACCTTTGTTAAATTGAATTAGTGCGCTTTCCACGTTCAATTGCTTTGATTGGCCTGATTTCATAGAACTTAACGCATCTAGGGAATTAAACTTGATTAGTGCTTTTACACGTTAGGTTGTTCCTTTAGGTAGAATTCATATTCGCATCTTTTAATGTGTTTGTTGATGACATGAGGAGATTTGCGGGATATTCTTGCGATCAAGGTATTCTAAGGTCTTTGATAAAAGTTGAGATTAAATATCAATTCTAGGTATTGTGAAAAGCATGTTAGTGAATGAAAACGAAATCCTTAACCAATATCTCTTCTATCTTATTTGTTTGCTTATTTCTTTATTTGCTTTTATTTATTTTATTTCATAAAACCACAAAACTACCGGTGTTATTTATAAGGAACCATAACAATTTGACAACCTAGACCTCTCTGTGGGATCGATCCTTTCTTGCCCTTGCTATATTTATATTTTGAGTAGTAAGAAAGTGTAATTATATTTGTGTCGCTTACGACAGCGATCAAATTTTGGCGCCGTTGCCGGGGAGGCAGCGGTTGTTAATTGTTTTTGGTTTCTTATTTTTGTATTTAGTTTTTGTTTTATTTTTCTTATTTTCTGGGTTTTAACCTTGTTTTGAGAATCTTATTTCAGGTGCTTATTTCGATGGAAGGAGCATATTGGAACAACGGATACGGGTTTCAACCTCAACAATATGATAACTACCAATTCCATGGGTATAATCAAAACCAATTCATTGGTTGCGATCAATATTCCATGGAACCTTGTGGTTTTCCTCAACAACCTTATGGCGGGTATGTGTGTGAACAACAACAAGGATGGGAGGATTCTTATGCTCGTGAACAAAAAGTCTCTAACTTTATAGACCAAGTTTCCAACTTTTTAAAAGAGGAATTTCAAAAAGCAAAAGAGACTACAAACGAGCAACTCCAAGAACTTCGTGAAGGTATGGCTATCTTGCGAAGAGACATTGATCAATATAAGGAAGATATGGATAATTCTAATGTGCATATGGCTTGTGATGAATATTTGATTGATGCTAATGTTGAAAAAGGCCAATCCTTGGGCACTTGTGTTGATAATTGTGTAGTTAACTCAACTCTTGATCTTAATAATGATCATTTACCTATTCAAAAGGATGAGTTAGAGATTAACAACACTAATTTCAGCGAGGAACAATCTTATGTTGACTATGATAGTGACGGTGATTATGATACATTGCTTGAAAAAACTCATGGTGACATCACCGAGGAGTCTTTTTGGGATCAAGATGAAGACGAAGAGGAATATGTCGACACTTGTGTAGATTACTCGAGCATTGATCTTAATAATGATCAAGAGCCTATTCAAAGGGTGGAGCTTGAGGATGATGCATTTACGAGTGTTCTAAAAAAGTTTCTTATGATAAAATTTGGATCCGCAAAAGAGTGTGTGCCTTACAACAAAAAGGAGGAATATGTTGAGAATGAGACCGTTATAACCAATATTGTGGAAGACCCAATTGAGCTTGCAAATGATTGTGATGATGATGTTTACGTCGAGACTTTGGTTAAGGCAGAAACGGACGAAGAATGGTTGCAAGGTTTGATAGAGGACCATGATACACAAGAGGTGACTAATTCGCTTGAGTTTTCAAGGATGAAGAGGATTCCGTGATACAAGAGATTGTGAAAGGTTTATCTAATCCTTTGCCTATTATTTCTTCTCCTTTACCTCTTATTGGTTTGAATGTATGTGCTTCGAGAACTTTATTGAATGATTTTGTTTCTCGATTTCCGCCATTCGAGAAACTTGATTCTCATACTATGCGAGGTTATGGAACCAGAAACCGTGGAGGTACCCAGACGTCTATATTCTTTATACACTTCCAAGTGTGGACAAGAATAAGTGTGGGGGAAGCTTTTATCGGTTCATAGCTTCACTTTTGCTTTATTGTACTAATTTTTGTGTGAAGTTAGTGTTTCCAAAACAGGTTCTATGGAAGGATCCCCAACTTTTCAGATTGTTGGTATATGGGGAATGAATCTTGCGAGGATATAGTGGTGGCGACTATAAAACAAGCGCTTAGTGGGAGGCAACCCACCGGTTTTGTATCCCTTACCCTTTTGCATTTATTTTTGTTTCGTTTATTTATTTTTTTACTGTTTTTATATCATATTTGCATCCCTATGTTTAATTTCATTGAGTCCGTAATCTATCTTAGAAGAGAATTATGACGAATACCTTTTCGTCAGAAAATTTCAGACTGCGCGTAGTTCAGTCCAGAGACCATAACTGTCTGACCGTTTATCAAAACACTGTGAAATTTGGACACTGTGTAGAAAACACGTAGATGAACAACTTTTGTGAAATGGAGTTTTTCCAAATTCCTTACCAATTTGCACAGTTTTTGCGTTTTATCTTCTGTTACGTCAGAATTCAGAACTTTCGGTTTTACGCATTGAGGACAATGTGAAGTTTAAGTGTGGGGGAGCATTTATATGTTTGTATAGTTTGTTTTTGACACCATTAGTGGATGGAACCATTTTGAATGCAGGAGTTGAGGAACTAATTAACTAAAAGGGACGAACATAGCTCGAAATCACAAATTAACATGATAGTTGTTACCATATCTCGAATATCACCATATCACATTCTATTTTTATTTTTCATATTTATCTATTGTTCTCTAAGTGCTTTAGTGGGACACTAAACATCGACGTGTTATTACTGCTAGGATGAAATAGAGTGGTTGAGTTACTAGAAAAAGAAAAAAAAAATGATGAAAAAAACATTATAAAAAAAAAATTGAAAAAAAGAAAAAAAAAAAAGGACCGATCAATTAGACCAAAACGGAATAAAGAATGACACTTGGGAATAGCAGTATGTGTGAAACGTAGTCCCTGTCTCCGTCGCCTAAACAAGCGTGGAATGCAGGATCCAAGGCAACTATCATGTACTTGCTGACAAGAAGCATGCGCTTGGATCTAAAAGATCTAATCATGCCGTCTTTAAATAAAAAAAAAGAAATTGGATCCAGTTTGATCCAATCATATAAAAAAAAAAAAAAGAGAAAAAATTATTATTGTGTTGAATAAAGTCACTTTTGGTTCCCTTGTATATGCCAATTGATTTGATGTAGCATTCAGCACTAAGTAGCTCAATCCAATAGGATTAGGTTCATCTTAGCAAATGACCTTGAGACAGATATGGGAAACATCGAACACTTGTGAATATTCGCCAACATCTACATCTATATCCATCTTCTTAATCTTTTCATTGTGATTGTGGTTTGTTAGTTTCCGAGTATTGTGGCTTGTTCGACTATCTAATTAGAGTTTATTTACTAATATTTGAATTGAATTTGCAAGGTACCTCCTCCCGTAGTCATTTTGGATTCGTTCATTGATTTGTCACGAATAGACGGAGTTTGAAGTATAGGTTTTGTAGGTATATCTCTAGTAAACCTTCACGAGACTATAACTCGTCCACTAGGGACACTTAGTGGTTTAAAGGCTTGTTATTTATGCTAAAAGTGACCGTAGCCTCGACGACACGGAGTTGTTGTATTTTATTGTTTTGTTTGATTTGCTCGAGGACTAGCAAAGTCTAAGTGTGGGGGAATCGATAGGTGTAGAATACACCGTATTTTCTATATAGAGTTTATGCTTTCTTTGCTATTTTTCTTGTGAATTATGTACGTTACGCGTGTTTTTGAGTTATTAGGTGCTTTGGAGTCGCACGGAGGAAAGAAGGAGAAATTACTCATTTAAGAGCGAAAAGAGGCGAAATTGTCTTTTCGAGGGGCAAATACTATCGGGAGCCGAGCCAGCGTTAAGGGGCGACTCTATTTGGGAGTCTTGAACAAAGACCAGCTGTGGTTAAGGGGACTCTATCTGGGTGGCCCTTATTAAAGTGATTTGGGTGTGTTATTAGCACCCAAATTTGACTTATCCCTAAATCGAGAGAAACTCATCTCTCGTTCATTCATTTCATGACATCGAAATTTGGGAGAAGAGAGGCATGACAGCCATGCATGGAATCGAAATGGCGAGTGATTGTTTGATGTTGTCGTTCTAGGGTTTGAGAGACGAAATCAGATCGAACACAGAGGGAGCTGAGAGTTTGATTGTTACACAATTGAAGATCGATTAGAGAAAGATGAATTAGAGAAATTAGGGATCAAGAAGGAGGCTCATGGGTTTTTGGTTGAAATTTAATAATGGGTTTTGAACTGAGAAGGTATGTGGTTGTTCAATTGGTGGTCTGAGGAAGAATGGGTTCGATTTGTGAAAGTTCTTGAGATTGAAAAGGGATTGATGGATGTTGATGTTCATGGGTTGTCTGGTGGTTACTATGAAACTGAAATTAGGGTTCTCCCTTTCCCATTTACGAGCTCGCGATTCAAGATAGGTAGTATGAAGTTCGAGCAATGGAGCAAGTCAATGTGTTGGTGGTGGCTCACGGAAGTTCGACGAGAGAAAGAAGATGGAGCCCGATGTTAAGATGTAGGTTACAAGAAGATGGTATGAGATTCGAGAGAATGATTTCGAGAGACGGGTTTGCTTTAGTTTTGCACGAACGAGTTTGCTTACCCGAAAGGCAGAGAAGAAGAAGACATTGCTGCCATTATCTCTAGTATTAAATTCAAGCCCTTGTGTATGCCTAATGTGAAAGTGTCACAGAGCTAGTTCTGCTGCCAAGTTGGAAGAGAGAAGAAGTTACAGGTGGAGGCAATGAACTAAAGAAGGTGGAGGCAATGGGTTTGAAGTGATGATGAACTGAGAATGAAAGGGAATAGGCAGTGAGATGTGGTGGTTTGTGCTATAGCTGGAGTGTGTATGAAATTGTGGAGTCTGGTAGTTGGATGCAATGCTGTGAATTTGGCCTGAGCTGGTGATTTCTGGCAATGATTAAAGGCAGTGCTGGTGATGTAGTTGCAGGTGCAAGACGAGTTTACAATTGCAGGAGTGGCAAGAGATCGATGCTGCTGCAGACAGGCAATGGGTTGTGACGATGGATAGTGCAGCTGTGACGAGAAGAATGGCAAATTGCAGCTTAGGTGGAATTCATGATGATGCAGAATTGAAGCCGAGTCTAGCTGTGATTGTATGCCTCAGATGTATATTTAGGTTCCAGGTACAAAATGGTAGTCACAGAGGAGATGGAGCAAGTGATGAATCTGAGTGGGTTTAGTTGGCCGAGATAGATTGCAGGTGATGGCCACGGGGTTTGTGCACGATGTTGGCTTTGAGGCGAGAAGGAGTCTTTGGGATTGGAGAATATTGGAGTTGGTCTGCTGTGAATGTGGCCCTATTGGTGGTATTTGAGCATTGCGGGCAAGGAGGCCGGGATCTTTATCTTGTTGCTTTGAGTAGAAGTGGATGATGCGGGGGTTTTGGATGTGCCGGTGCAATGGCTTGGTGGGTATGGAGCCGAAATGGTCTGTCTTTGTGGTGTTAGCCGTGGATTGCGATGGCGGTGGAGCTAGACTTGGTGGAAATGAATGGTGCCGGTATGGGCCGGAATGAAGCTCACGAGTGATGTTACGGTGCAAGGAGAGGATTTCTTTGGTGGCACTTGCGGGCACAACTCAAGTGGGTGATATTGGCGGAATTGGATCTGGGCAGAGCATAGCCATCATGGCTGGAGGAAGCACAATGATTGTGCTACACAGCATCTGGCTGTGCAATGGCCTGAGCCAAAGCTAGTCAGCTCACTCAGCCAAGGCAGTGACTGACTCAGGGCTGACTCTGACCCATACTCTGACTGGACCCGGTTTGACCCGATCCAACTCGGTTTGACCCGACCCGACTCAGCATTGACCCGGCCGTTCTGACCCGTTGACCGGTCACCGGAGCTGTTTTCCGGCGACTTTTCCGGCCAAATTCCGGCCATAATCCCAGTTTTCCGGCGAGCGTTTTTGGGACATAATTTCTACATGGGTTTCTCTCCATGGTGGGCCGGGTGAATTTCCAACTAATGGACTTGAAGACAAAACCTAATTTTGGAAGGAGTATCCTTTATGGAAATTGAGGAATATATAAAAGAGAGGACTTCTATCTTTTGAGGATTATCTTACAGACCACGTTTTATTATTATCTCTTCTACTTTATTCTAGGGTTTTAACACCATGAGATATTTTCTCTTTCTTCTTGTTATGAACTCCTTGAATATGAGTACCTAAGTTTATTATTGGTTATGGAATAGTTGGATTTCACAAAGCATGATTCTTTGATTCAATATATTAGTTTTGTCTCATATTTATCGTTTGCAATTCTCTGAAAATATTGTTTTATGATTGATTGATTGTTTTGTCAAGTTGCAAATTGGTAGAACTTCTAATCACATCTATTGCTAGTTTAGGGTTTATTATACGCAAAAGTGATATTCCTTGGATACAAGTAGCATAATATGATTATAGTTTGTAGTGATATATTCTTATGATCATATGTGAATCGTAACCTTTGTTAAATTGAATTAGTGCGCTTTCCACGTTCAATTGCTTTGATTGGCCTGATTTCATAGAACTTAACGCATCTAGGGAATTAAACTTGATTAGTGCTTTTACACGTTAGGTTGTTCCTTTAGGTAGAATTCATATTCGCATCTTTTAATGTGTTTGTTGATGACATGAGGAGATTTGCGGGATATTCTTGCGATCAAGGTATTCTAGGGTCTTTGATAAAAGTTGAGATTAAATATCAATTCTAGGTATTGTGAAAAGCATGTTAGTGAATGAAAACGAAATCCTTAACCAATATCTCTTCTATCTTATTTGTTTGCTTATTTCTTTATTTGCTTTTATTTATTTTATTTCATAAAACCACAAAACTACCGGTGTTATTTATAAGGAACCATAACAATTTGACAACCTAGACCTCTCTGTGGGATCGATCCTTTCTTGCCCTTGCTATATTTATATTTTGAGTAGTAAGAAAGTGTAATTATATTTGTGTCGCTTACGACAGCGATCAACAAGGCAAGGTATGCCATGGGCACATGGTGCGGTTAGCATGGCTAGGGCCAAGGCAAGGTGCGATTTGGCTTGGCATGGTGGGGCCAAGGGTTTGGCGTGAATGGTTTGGCTTGACATGTGGGGCCAAGGGTTTGGTAGGTGTGGTGGCATGGTTGGCATGCCTTGGAGCGGTAGGATGTAGCTAGCATGATGATCCATTGGCACATGGGTGCGGCTAGCATGGTTGGGATGCCTTGGCGCGTTAGGATGTGGCTGGCATGATGAGCCATTGGCATGGGGGTGCGGCTAGCATGGTTGGCATGCCTTGGCACGGTAGGATGTGGATGGCATGATGAGCCATTAGCACAGGGGTGCGGCTAGCATGGTTGGCATGCCTTGGCGCAGTAGGATGTGGATGGCATGATGAGCCATTGGTATGGGGGTGCGGCTAGCTTGGTTGGCATGCCTTGGCGCGGTAGGATGTGGGCGGCATCTTTGAGCCATTGGCACGGGGGTGCGGCTAGCATGGTTGGCATTCCTTGGCGCGGTAGGATGTGGCTGGCATGATGAGCCATTGGCACGTGCGGTGTGAGAGTTAGGGTTTTGGCTTGTCGAAACCCTAATTGGCATTTAAAAAAAAGGTACCCTGGTAATTTTCTCGCAAACAAATTAAAGGGTTCAATAAATGTGCTTGGTTTGGACATTATTACTCAAGTTCCCTGAAGTCACTGTCTGACTAGGGTTTTACGACTTTACCCCTAAGTTAAAAGCTACATATTATAAGAATAAAATCAATGGTAGAATATGATCATTCTTTTTCAAAATTTATTTGGAAAATAAAGTTCCATATTCCCGATTATTTGAAAATGCTATATTGACCGAAACGAATCCTGCACTTAATCCGTGCAACATACAAACATTGGGACCTATTTTTTCTCTTACTAATCAACATTCGAGAGGTTTTCTTTTTGTCCATCGGATCCCCTTTCATGATGAATTTCGGCGCAAAATATTAGCGTGTGTAGCATTGCTCGTTAAACTCCATCAATTTGATCTTCAAATGCTTCAAAATTCAAATTACAAAAGAAGTTTAAACAACTTGGTGTAACACAAAAATTACAAAACCATGTTGTAGAACAAATTTTTTAAGGAACGCTTATAAACGTGCCTGAATGACTAGTTAAGATTTGTTCGGATCGAATATAATCAAATCTTTTTGGTTGGCCCCCCATCAGGCACGACCATCTTTTTTTTTTTAATCCATCATCTCGTGCTTAGTTATCCTTCGGATCGAATATAATCAAATCTTTTTGGTTGGCCCCCCATCAGGCACGACCATCTTTTTTTTTTTAATATATCATCTCGTGCTTAGTTATCCTGGCTAAACTAGGGTATATCCATATTAATTACGGTATAACAATTTTAAACCCATCCAACGTAGTGTGTCAAGGGGTGTCTAAAAGATGTTAAAAGACCAAATTTTCCTTACTATTTTTAGCCAAATATAAACTCTTCCAAAACAATTTCCAAAATCTCTTTAAAACTCTGCATGATGATATCCAACAAAAAAAAAAAAAAAAAAGTCATACGGGTCATGAGATTGGCTGCAAAATCATACCCAATCTCAAATCCCTTATAATTTAACATTTTTACCAAAAGTTGGCAGGGTATCTTTTTGTCGATCTTGCCGACTAGTATTAGTCGGCAGGGTAATTTTTTGTCGACCTTCCCGACTAATACTAGTCGGCAGCTTCCTAGGCTGAATATCGTGACGACTTTTCATTTCTAAAATTAGTATTTACAGTATCGTCAAGGTATTCATCCTTATACCTTGTCGACTATAATTTAGTCGGCAGGTTATGAAATTAATACCTTGCCGACTAATCATGCATTTGTAACACCTTTCTCTGTATGTCAAAAATCCTGTAGTCGACAGGGTATTTTTTTGTCAACCTTGCCGACTTTTCATACTTTCAGAATTGAAAGTATTGATTTCTTCTGTAATTTTGAGTATAAAATCACTCAGCAGCTTTGCAATCCTCTTTGTAGAAGTGTTTAGTAAGTTAATACCTAATTTGAGAATTTAAATTCAACTAATTAACTAACTAAATTAATTAACCTAAACATATTATTAGTATTAATTAAGCCATGATCGATTAGGCATTTTGAAAATACATAGTTAAGGGGTGTCATGTTTTACTTCAAAATGACCCGGATTTTATCTCCTTAGGTATACCCCAATTAATCTGGATATACCCAAATCTCGCCATTTTAATTATTCCTATGGGGGCCATTTTTAAAAAAATAAATAATATATATCCCCTGGCCTGTACCCTACGCAATCTCACACAATCGGCAGGAAACCGATCACTTTCGATTGGGCATGGATCCACATAACATCACGCGTTAATTCTGTGTGATATGCGTGAATTTTGCTAGTTCCCCCATCGTAATAATGTCACTATAATAAAAGATCACATTTGGTTTATGAACAGACAGGAATAGTTGGAGTCTTGGATAAGTACCAACAGACAGGAAACAAGTAATCCTTCACTTTGATGTTACTATAATCTATCTTTATATTATAAAAAATTTCAAGCAGATTGGGAGAATCTTTGAATTTCCAAATTTGTAATAAATTATCCTTTTTGATCTGATTCATTCGGATACGGGATTCTCTTGATCCCATGTATATTGTGTACATTTTTTTCTTTCTTTAATATATCTTTTTTTTTTAGAATAAATAAATAAATACAACATACTGAATGTTGTATCATTTATCCCGCCTTACACGGCCTTATAAAAACGAAAAATTGGCCATTTGTCCAAATATTTTTAAAATATGATTCTAATGGACGAGTAAAAATTAGTATGGGTGAAATAGACACAAATTTATTTTTACCAAAAATGAAACTGGATTCATCCTGACTTAAACTTAAGAAAGAGTGATGATGAAATTGGATGCATCCTAATGTAAATTAAAAATAAAAAAAAAATATTTTAAAATGGGTATGATGAAAATGTTTACATCCTGACTATTTTTACTCTGTCTTTTAACCAAATTTTTGTTATAAAAAACAATATATTTAGACGGATTAGGAAAGCCGTTGCGTCCGGATTTTTTGGACCTAAAAAATCAAGGTACACGGGTCCACGATTGTTGATTAGAGCTATTAACAATCAAGGTACACAAACTTAGATAAGAACAATAATTAGCAACACACCACGTTGCTTTTGCTTGTAGAAGAATCAGTGTCACACTCGATGTAATAAAATATTCCGACAGCTTGTTCTAGGCTGCACAGATCACCAGCATGTGCATAGATTTGGAGAGATAAATTAAGGGGAAAAAAAACACGTTACCAATCACACACTTTTACCAAAAATAAATTAGCAGAGTGCAACTACAACGGACGAATAAATCTATTCATTTTTGGCGAATAGATATTATTGTTTTCTTTTTTTTTTTGAAGAAATAAGATATATTAAAAACAGCCAACCAACTTGGTCACCTGGGAGGCTTACAATATTAGTGTCGGAGATAGGTAAAGTTGGTTGTTGTAACATCCCAGCTTTATATTTATCCACTAACAAGTTGGTTGTTGTAACATCCCAGCTTTACAATATTAGTGTCGGAGATAGGTAAAGGAGCAACAATACTCCAATTAACACTACGCACATATTTTCTTGCTTCTTTAGCTAGAGTATCTGCAAAATCCCAAAAAATTATCGCATTGAGTAGCAATTTTCTTCGCTTCGTTTAGAATAGATTCACATTGCCAAAGAATTCTATTGCTTGTGCCATTCAAATAATCCACCACTCTCTTACAATTTCCTTTAATGCTAAATGCCGATATCTTTGTTTTTTTTGCCCAATTGGCTCCTTCTAGAGTTGCAACTGCTTCTGCCTCTTCTGCACTGGAAGTACTTTTGGGTCCTGCTCTTGCTCCTGCTCCTTCCATAGTACATTTACTGCAAGAAACCCATTCCATTGTTCATCAGATGCGACGACATTTTGCTTGATCGGACACCATCGAAAATTACTCTTTTCTTTCAACTCAAGAAATCTTTGATACTCAGTTCTCATAACACCGAGTCTATAATCTATTTGCTTTCTTGAAAATTCTTTACGAGTCTTTTGAGATATTGCATCTGTTACTACCTTCCACACATTATCCTCCCATGCATCTCCATGCTTCTTACCCTCTGTAGCTTGATCAACCAAGGTGTCAAGAAGAATATTATCTGTGGCCGTGGTCCATCTAACAACTTTGCCTTTCCCCTCATTATGAACTTTTGAGCTGGACTCAGGCGCAATGTTTAAAGAGTGTTCGTCCGATTTATCTGAAACCAATATATTTAAGTATAAGCGAAGTTATTTCTTTATCTGAAACCAATATAACTGCATCACCAAGATACTATTTGACTCGATAGATAGTGATAACATGACGCGCCCATTAATTAAGCGTGATGTGCACAATAATGCTAGCTAGCCAGCTGAGATATTCTTCTATCTTCTTTGTTTTTAAGGGTTTAATTATCATCAAAGAAATTAAAAAATAAAAATAAAAATAAATTATCCATGATACGCGTGATGTTGCACAATGGTTAAGACCTTTTTTCCTTTTCGACTCCCACTTTGTTTTTTTTTTTTTTTTTTTTTTTTTTTTTGCTCGGTAAAGAAAGAAATTTATTGAGAGGAGGAAAAAGAATACAAGAAACAAAAAATCCCAAGGTCAGAGACCAAGAAAACCCAAAAAGAAGAAGGGCCTGCAAACCCAAAGAAAGAAAGGAAAATTACACTACTAAAACAGGTTGCCAGTTTGAGAATATGGTAGAAGTATCGACCCCAACGAAACAGAACTTTCCTTTGGCCCAATGAAAAGAATCAAGCTTAATGTCACATGTCTGTCAACACAATAAAGGGTCCGTTTTTTGTAATAAAACAAAATCAACGTCCATTCGCTTTGATGGCACTGCAATTGGCATATATAATAAGAGCTGACACGTTTTCTTTTTCGTGGAAATTGAAAAAATACCCCTCCTTTTCAAGGGCCTTCACAAATACCCTTAAGGATTTGGTATATTTTTTCGTGGAAATTGAAAGTTTTTAGGGTATAGTTTTTGGCACATCTAAAATTATATT
This sequence comes from Papaver armeniacum, assembly GCA_023531295.1. Lineage (NCBI taxonomy): Eukaryota > Viridiplantae > Streptophyta > Magnoliopsida > Ranunculales > Papaveraceae > Papaver > Papaver armeniacum. The sequence continues at coordinate 116,674 of JAJJWW010016943.1, read as the reverse complement.
AAGTCAATTCAACCTCCGTAGGAGGTTGGGTTGACGTTTTCACTTGTTAAGAACATACTAGTTCATTTTCATTATCCAAAAAAGTACTAGTTCATTTTCATTATCCACTTAAAAAATACCACTTAAGGGTATTAATAAAATGGACAAACCTGGTGCCTTGTTTGCCATTCAAGGGTATTTGTGAAGGCCTTATATTCTAGGGGTATTTAAATAATGTTCCCCTTAACCTTCATAGAAGCTATAAAATACTCCCAAAGTTTTGTAATCACTTCATATGTGCGGTGGATGAAAAGATGCTCGATAGTTTCCACCTCATTTTACGTATTTTAACATAAATTTTTACGCAAATGGGGAGAAAAGACACAAATTTGATTGAACTACCCTCCTCTGTTGCAACATAAATCTTGTTGGAATAGAGTTATGACTACCCTCCTCTATTTCTCGTACAACTCAATCTTCCATTAGACTTGATGGTATTCGTTGCAACATAAATCTTGTTGGAATAGAGTTATGAAGAGATGCCCTACCCTCCTCTGTTTTGAGATATAAATTGGGAGGCACACGATTATTCAACAAAATTCGATGACCATCCCAGTACGGATCTTCGTCAGTTAATCTCCTATATATGTCTTTTACAGAATTATCACCTTCGACGCAATCATTTTTTCCCTGTGACAGAACTACAAGCCTGATGTCAAACTTCAACTTCAAAAGGTCGATGCTTTCCGCTGGATTCAGGGATCTACTGAATTGAAAAACCCTATTGATGTCACATAGTTCACCCACAGAAGCCAATTTTTGCGTGATGATCTTGTATATTTTTCCTTGAAAGGTTTCTTTTCACACCAACTGTCCTCCCAGAATCTTAATGATAAGCCATTTTTTACCTACACCTTCACAAAATCAATGAAAACATTATTCTCTCTCAGTATATCAAACCACATACTTCTCCGTATCGGTTCTTTAACTTGTAGAGGAAGCAGCCACTCTTTTTCAGCTTTTGATTTTTCGCAAACAATTCTCCTCCATAATGCCGCATTTTCCTTGCAGTATCTAATGTGCCGCTTTGATAACAGAGATTTATTCACCATCCTTAAGCTGCGAATGCCTAAACCACCCTTCCTCTTTGGCCTGCAGATTCTCTTGAAAGAAACCAAGCTCATCTTCTTCTTCTCATCATCTTCACCCCATAGAAACCATCTCATTATCGAATTCAATTTCTATTCAACAGATACATGCATATGATGGAAAGACATGAAATACACATCTAGAGTCTCAAGTAAACTTCTGATTAACACAACCCTACCAGCTTTATTCAAATACCTTCTTTTCCACGGTGCAAGCTTTTTCTCCATCCTTTGAATAATTACTTCCTATATTAACTCACTTCGTCTATTCGAACCAATGGGCATACCCAAGTGCGTAATAGGAATGGATTCTACTCTGCACCCCAACTCCAAAGCTAACTCACTCACAAAATTATCTGCAGCTATGCTCACCATTGTGCTTTTCTCTAAGTTCAAACGAAGTCCAGTTAAAATCTCAAAAATAGCTAGAATAGCAAGGAGTCTTCTTACCTCGACTATTGTGGCGTCTAAGAAGATGATTGTTTCGTCCGCAAACTACAGATGAGACACAATAGTTCCTCCATCCTTCACCCAAAATCCACTGAGTTTTCCTTGAGCAACTGCATTGTTCATGAGAATCGATAACACCTCAACGACCAAAACAAACAGGAAGGGTGCATGGATCACCCTGACGAATACCTTTTGATGGTTTAATTAACCTTGTTGCCTCCCCATTGACAAGAATTGAAAACTGCGCCTCAGTCACACACCATCTCATCCACTGAATCCACTTCATCCCAAACCCATTCTTTGCCAAAATAGAAAAGACAGATGGCCGGCTAACATTATCAAAGGCCTTCTGCATATCGATCTTGCACATAATCCCTGGAATTTGTTGCCTCAGTCTGCTGTCAATTATCTCGTTAGCAATCAAGATACCATATAATATTTGTCTCTCTTTAACAAACGCTCCTTGTGCATTCGATATTAATGCTGGCATAACCACTTTCATTCTTTCAGCTAGTAGTTTACAAAGAATTTTGCAAAAGCTACTAATCAAGCTCAAAGGTCTAAAATCTTTCACTGTGGTTGAGTCCTCCTTTTTGGGTATTAACTTCATGAAAGAAACATTTAATCTCCAATCTATCTTCCCTATATAGTGAAATTCATTCAGAGCTGCCAAAACATCCTTCTTCACAACTTCCCAGCATGCTTTGAAGAATTCTAGGTTATACCCGTCTGGCCCTGGAGCCTTGTTAGCTCCACATATCTTAGTAGCTCTAAAAACTTCTTCTTCTTCGAAAGCTCTCTCCAACCAACACTGTTGCGCTGCATCAATAGTTATGAACTCCATATTAGAAAAAGAAGGATTAACATGTGAATCTGCAGTGAACAAACCTGTATAGTAGTCGTGGATTTCTTTTTTAATGACCTCATAATTAAACACATCAGATCCATTAACCTCCAGTTTGGTTATACAGTTTCGTCTCCTCTTGCCATTTGCAATTTTATGGAAATAATTGGTGTTCTTATCACCATATTTGAACTCCTTAACCTTCGCCCTTTGATACGCCATCCTAGCTCTAGTGATCTTAACATTATTCAAAGATTGCAACAGTTCAGCTCTTTCTCCAATCCGGGAAGAAGATAAACTGACGTCTGCTCTGCAACATTCAAGACCTGTATTTTCTTTTTGATTTCCTCCTCCTCCTTTCTCACGCACCCAAAAGTATTCCTGCTCCAGTTCTTGAGGAAAAATTTCAGATTCTGTAATTTCCTAAACAGCACAAACCCTGGATTGCCCACAAAATCAAGAGAATTCCACCACATCTCCACCATCTTAACAAAATCTGGGTGTTCCAACCAATGATTCTCAATCTTAAAGCTAGTATGAGTTTTTGTTGAAGGTTTTAAATCCAGAAATAGAGCATTATGATCCGATATAGTACCAATCAAGGATGTTTAGGTGGCAATATTAAACTTTGCATCAAATAAAGGACAAATGCAAACATCTATCTAGCCTGCAAAGACAAGGATCATTTTTCTTATTACTCCATGTGTACTAGCCACCATGTAAAGGGAGATCAATTAGCTCCTGATTAGAAATAAAATCATTAAGAAACTTCATGTTTCTGACTTCCCCTCCTGGCTTGTTCCTCTCTGAGTCATTTCTAACTGAATTAACATCACCTACAAAACACCAAGCTTCCGAATACCAAGCCCTTACATCAGCCAAATAATTCCAAAAAATCTCTCTTCTGTTGTGATCACAATGAGAGTACGCGTTCGTCAATAAGAATTTAAAACCAGAATTTCTGAAGCGGAACAGACAAGTAATGGAGTTTAATCATGTTCTCTTGTCCAACAATTCTAACTGAGCATTATCCCAAACTGTTATAAGACCACCACTGTTACCTACTGTCCCTTGAGATGGTAATAATTTATCCCAAAATCCGAGTCATACCATAGTTGTCTAACGAACCAATGAGACATTGAAATCATCTTAGTCTCTTGAATGCAACAAATAATGCATTTATGCTCAGCATTCATGTCTCTAACTGCGACTTGTTTGGCATAATCATTAATGCCTCTTAAATTCCAAGACACAATCTTAGTTCCATCAAGAGTAATGTTATCCCTTAAGTTTACCTCCTAATTCTCTTCCTCATCATTCGAGGATTTTGAGACATTTGAGTCACAGCTATCAACTATTCTTTGACCTTCAGCGATGGCTTTATATGTGTCCCTGTATTTGAACAAGATTTCATCTATGACTGCTTTGGCTTGTACCTCATCATTAGCCGAAATTCCACCCATCCCGCAGCATAATTCAACCACTAGTTTTGAGGTAGAGAAAATTACCTCATTGGAGTCGATGTTTGCAGTCTGAATATCCCTCAGTTTGATAATAATCTGATCATCGACCACATTAAACAGTTCCACGTGTTGCTCCAACTGTGAATTCTGCACTAGTTGCGGTGTTGCTAACACATTAGTATTCTCCATCTAACTTGAGTGCAAGACCATTTGTAGGTCGTCAGTATGAACTGAGGAAACAAACCTTATGTCTGTGCACAAGTCCAATATTGGTTCTTTAACACCAGGAATGATGGGTACACCCCCACCAATTCCATTTGTTAAATTCCCAAAAATGTTTGAGTTCTCACAGATCACAGGTATGATGGGTGGTTCACCTTCTCTACCAATCATGCGATGTGATCCAAGTACCTCAGCAGCAATAACACCATCAATAATCTCAAGTCTTTCTGAGTTGGGAACTTCGCCTTCACTTCCACACTCTTCTAGAGCTTGAAAATTATTAACAGTGTTGATTCTGAAACTTCCTTGATAATTATACCTTGCACCTTTATTCTCAAAAGAAGAATTCAAAACCAATCTCACAGCAGGTTGGGTTCCTCCATCACCAACTCCACCTCTGGAGCTAGAGTCGGAACGATCATCACCTTGATCTTTATCTCTATGAAACGGGCCACCTGGTAAGCCGAGTTTGGGTAAGGACTTCTTACCCAAGTCAGTATCCGTACCTACACCTTGCTAACACGACTTACTAATTTTTGATCCGCTAGCAGAGTCAAAAGATCCCAAATTAACGGGGGGATTATCTTTTGGTTTTGAATTTCTGATATCCACGTCATCAAGTAGCCTAATATACTCCTCCATTGATTCCATAATTTGTGGATCAAACTTGAAATCCCATTCTATTGTTATGGCCCATTGTTGGTCTTTGTCTTCAACCTTGAGAACCGCCGGAATCATAGTAAAGTCTCCCCTGACCTTGATTCTGAATTTTTTTTGATTCCCCAGATGTAAAGAACTTGCGGTAACCTCAATAAAGCCTCCTAGCAAATCTCCTACCTTCATAAACAATTTCAAGCTCCAAAACCTCTGAGGTATACCTATGATCTTCAGCCATTTACCATACTTTGCCATGGCCTGTATTGGAATGAAATTATCGCTGACAATTTTACCCACCTGCGATTATTTGTCAGACTTCCCAATTTCTGAGAAATTCCTGTCATGAATCTCCCCCTTCCCTTTAGCTTGAGAAAGATGCACCACTGCCATATCTATGAAAATCTTTTGAGGCTTCCAAAGATCGAGCCAATAATCTTTATCTAAAACGATTTTTGCAGTGTATTCATCTGCTATCTCCATATCTACGAAGAATTCCCATTCCATCTGCCTTCGAATCTCTCTTGCAACCTTCTGCCAACGAACGTCACCTTCCACACGTATGATACCTTCATAAGATTGTTGAACAGAATCTCTCCTAGGCAAGTGAGATGCAAAATCTGATCTTGAAGGAATTGGTTGAATCGGCCTGTTAATTAAGTTTCTCTCCTGCATAAGTCTTCTGATTTCTTTGCGCAAGACTGCCCAATAGTAACCACTATTACCACTTGGATTACATAACGCATAAGATTTGTTATCGTCACCTCTTCTGATTCTTGAGATTCTGAAATATGTCCCCTCTTCGTTCTCTTTTATCTCACACAAGAAGGATGATTCTCCCTCCTTTCTTGTCCATATTTTCTTCATACCTCCTGTCTCTCCTGCTTCCTCCAGAACTGCTACCATCCAGTTAGTAATCTCTACTGAAAAATCCATCCACGATCTAAATCCACCTCGTTTCTTTTCCTCCAATCACATACCGTGAGAACCCATTGTAACAAAGAAAATTTTCCTTTCCAGATACAGCGGTTTTTCCGCTGCTTCTCTCTCCATTTCCTATTCTTGTAGTGGTAATTTAGAGATATTATTAACAAGCTAGGTGCATATCGCAATCTGTCATGTGGTTATTCGGGAAGTAATAGTTGGAGTCTTGGATAAGTATGCATAGACACGAAACAAGTAATCCACCACTTTGATATACTATAATCTATCTTTAATTTATCCTATTACACCTCGTTTGATTGGAAGGATTTGGAATCCTAAGAATTCAATTATGGGTATAATTCAATTCTTGGAATTGAATTCCAAAGAATTGAACTCAAATCCAAAAAATTAATGTTTGGTTGAGATAATTCAGTTTCCTATTGCACCATTACAATGGAAGTCTATTATTTTGGAGAAAATTGGATTTCTAGGAATCGAAATTCTTAATTACGCAGAGTTGATTTATATTTTTTGGTTCAAGAAAATCACGATTGCTAAAGGTTGGTACCAGCATTAGCAAGGCTGGTACCATTTCATATAAGATAAAAAAAAGTTAAGTAATTATGGCCATTGGATCACTCGAACGGTACCAGCCTTGCTAATGTTGGTACCAGCCTTTAGCAATCATGAAGAAATTGTATTACCAAGAATTCAATTCCTTGAACCAAACATATTATTACTTATTCAAGCAAATTATAGAAATTAAGTTGGATAGGCCCCAATTTAGCCAGGAAAGAAAAATAGCCATGTACTCTCGGCTTATGAAAAGCCAATGCGACCAATAAATGGATAGGCATATATTTCCGATATTCAGTATATTGACAAGTTCAAAAAAATTGAATATTTCCATATTGGGTAAAGATATGCTATATTGATCACATCTATTCGATTCTCAGGTATCAGTAATGATTTTTTTTTTTATTACAAAATGCCCATATTAACAGATATACTGCAGGATGCCCATAATTTGCTTAAAAATTGATAATGATATTTACATAAACTGATCTCTCATTGTTAGTTTATCAAATAATACACACTAATCATCGAAGATGTATCGACTGAAAGTGACGCACATATCTAATTGGTGTACGAAGGTTCCTTAAAATTCTATCTATATATATATAGAAACGTATAGATACAACAAATGATATCTCTAATTATGCCAATAGCAATGACATCAAAGTGATATTATCGAATCGTTGATTTTATTTTTTTATTAAAAACTGACCCTTTACGATGCTTGACAAAATCTTAACAATTATTGTGTATGGTTGATGCAATCGATCCACATATCCAATAGAAAATGAGCGAAATTAATTGTTTCTGATCCTATCAATCATATACGCTTGTGTGAGATTATTCATGTTAATAATATTTCTTATGGGCGCCATTTTTAAAAAAAAAAACTTTATTTTTTCAGTTTAACCTCAAATTAAGTCAAATTGAAAAAGTGTAAAAAACGGAGGGAGTATATCTTTTGGCTGGAGGTATGTAGAAAAAAAATACTGTAATTCACAACGGTGGGCGTTTCAGCAAAAGTGAAGCTCGTACTACTAATTTGCAACGGTCGTATGATCCACCTACTTACTTGTATCCATAGTGTAATGAGGAGGAACAGAGATGTCCTCCCCAGTTTTCACTTTTTGATATTTTCCTTTTCTTTTTGAGGTAATTTGTTTCCCTCCTTCTTTCTTTTCTTTTCCTTGATTAATAATTTCCCTACAAGTGTAAGGGTTCACTTAAAAACAAAAATTGTAACAGAAAAATCACTAGATAGACTCAGAATGAACTCCGGCAAAAACTGGGAAACTTTTAATATGCAGTTTGAAAATGCGTACTAGGGCTTGTTCTGAGTAAGAATTGGCTATCCATAAAACGAAAGAGATAGTTATATCACACACCACGGTTTTACAAACTGTGCGATGTATTCTTACAAATATGTAGTTTGAAAATGCGTACAATACACCACACTTTTTGAAACGCGTGACGGTTTTATTAAAAATAAGCCATCATCCTCATTAATTCCTAACTGTTCAATCAATCTAAAGCATTGCAACGAACCATGTTGCTGTCAGAGTGGACGTTGCCTTCAAATTCTATATATACTTATGCTTAGTATCCGTTGGTAATTACTACCTACTCTTACTCTTTATTTACACCACCTTTCCTACTCTGTATAAACTTTCATTGATTTCGTCTCACCAGATTCTGGGATCCAATAGTTTTTTTAGTTTACTGATTCTTGAAAATGGGTTCGATTTCTATATGGAGTATGTTGGTATCAATTATACCATATTCTCTGTGTATCATATCTTTCTTCATACTCGTAGAACAAATCACATACATCAAGAAGAAGAAATCATCACCGGGTCCGATATTCATCTTACCTTTCTTAGGCAGTGTAATTCAACTTATTAGAAACCCAACAAAATACTGGGAAGATCAAGCTAAAGCAGCTAAAGAATCAAATATCGGCTTCTCATCAAATTATATTATTGGTCGCTTTATCATTTTCATTCAAAATTCCGAACTTTCTCATAAAGTCTTTGCAAATGTTCGTCCTGATGCATTTCATTTCGTTGGTAATCCTTTTAGTAAGAAATTATTTGGTGAACATAATCTCATTTACTTGTCAGGTCAAGAACATAAAGATCTTCGCGGCCGAATTGCTCCAAATTTTACACCTAAAGCTTTGTCTACTTATCTGTCTCTACAACAAAACATAATACATCAGCATTTGACAAAATGGGCGAATTTATCAATCCAGAATGGTAACAAACCATTAGCGTTGCGCTTTCTATGTCGCGACATGAATCTTGAAACTTCTCAAGCCGTATTTGTTGGTCCTTATTTGAACGAGAAATCTCGTGAGAAATTCAACATCAACTATAATATTTTCAATGAGGGAACTCTGGCACTACCGATAGATTTGCCTGGGTTTGTATTCCGAAAAGCTCGGCTTTCAGTTACTCTGTTAGTGGAGATACTTACTAATTGTGTGGAACAGAGTAGAATGAAAGTACAATCAGGGGAAGAACCAGTTTGTTTGATTGATTTTTGGATGCAACAACTCTTAAAAGAGATTCAAGAAAGTGGGTCTGAGTCGCATGAAGTGCCACATTCCAGCAATATCGAAATCGGTGGACATCTATTTGATTTCCTTTTTGCAGCTCAAGATGCTTCAACTTCATCACTACTATGGGCAGTGACCCTACTAGAACAGAACCCAGACGTTTTACTAAAAGTTCGGCAAGAAGTGAGTCGATTATGGTCCCCGAAGTCTGGCAAGATAATAACGGCTGAAAACTTGAGAGAAATGAAATACACTGAAGCTGTGGCTAGGGAGGTAATGCGATATAGAGCGCCAGCAACATTAGTGCCTCATATGGCTGCAGAAGATTTTCCATTAACAGAGTCTTACACAATTCCTAAAGGCACCATGGTATTTCCTTCGGTTTTTGAATCGTCATTCCAAGGTTTTACTGAACCGGAACGATTCGACCCAGACCGTTTTTCTGAAAACCGTCAAGAAGATCAACTATACAAGAGAAACTTTTTGGTGTTCGGTGCCGGTGCTCATCAATGTGTTGGACAAAGATACGCCCTTAATCATTTGGTGTTGTTTATTGCAATGTTCACATCGGTACTAGATTTTAAGAGACATAGAACGGATGGCTGCGATGATATTGTTTATGTTCCTACAATTTGTCCTAAAGATGATTGTTTGGTGTATTTATCTAAGCGTTGAGCAAGTTATGGGTCGCAGCAACCAGAAATGTGGGTTAAGATTGTTTTCGGATTGTAAGATTTGACTAATGTATGTCAGGGTGTGTGGTGTCTGGGTTATTATTTATGTTATGTGCATGCGTCTGGGTTGTTAATTTTCGGTTATATGTTATGTGCATGAGAGTCACACACACATGTGTGAAATGTTTTCTTATATAAAGAAAAAGACATGGTTTATTGGTGTCAGATTTTTCTTATATCTTCTAGGGAAACGTGTATCTTCTCGAATCATCTTTCAATCTAAAATCTTAAAGCATGGTGTCAGACGTTTCTCCCTTTTCGAGAACAATGCCTACGATCCTCTAACTGAGATCCCAACAACCATATCTTCTGGATTTCATTCGATTTTGACCGAAAATGGTTCCTATCCCCACCCCTTTCCCCGCCTATGTGTCAATCTATTGGTTAAGTCTAATAATAATGGGTCCCTGCTAATCTCAATTCAGAGATCAAGGGCTAAAAACGATGACACGTAATAAAGGAAACACAAAATTGGTCAAAAAGACCAAAATCAACAATTCCTAGGTGAAAAAGACACTTAGGTTTTGATATCTGTTTAAATATCCAAAAATTAAAAAGATCTTGTTTAAATGGACAAAAATTTAAAAATAGGCGAGGATGTAAACCAGTTTCATCCTATCCATTTTCAAATATTTTTTCTTATTTTTATTTTACACAGGATGCATCCAGTTTCATCCTTGCTATTTTATAAGTATAAGCCAGGATGAATCCAGTTTTATCTTGCTATTTTTTTTTGGCTATTTCACCCGTACTTTTTTTTACTTGTCCATTTGAACCGTGTTTTAAATTTTTTTGGACAAATGACCCATTTTCTCTAAAGGAAAGGACCGGGGAAAGGGAGTGGGGGAAGTGTAGCACTTCCGGATTTTGACAGTCACTGTCAATACTTCCATTATTTTGCTTCATTCACATCTTTTCACAATCCTTTAACTGCTAATATTGACACTATCTATCTTTTGTTGAAACATTTGAAGTCATTCACATGAGTGTTTATTAGAATATGGGTATTCAAATCAAAACCAATTGGCAATAAATGGAGAGGCCCTAATAGATTATAAACCGCAGGATCTTAAATAACCCAACCGTGTAGGACTAATAATCTCAACACGCCCCCTCACGTGTAGCCTCGGCGGGTCTTACAAACACGTGGACAATTAAATCGGGTGACGCGAGTAAAGGTGCGGTCAACTGACTCGACACAAGTAGCCTGCTCAGATACCATATTAGAATATGGGCATCCAACTCAAAACCAATTGACAATGAGTGGAGAACCCTAATAGATTATAAACCGCAGGATCTTAAATTACCCAACCATGTGGGACTAATAATCTCAACAGTGTTTATTTCATGCGTTTTGTACATGGATCTTACATATTCCTGCTCTGATGATTGCCCAATGAGAGTTATCTACTGAGAATCTTGAGTATTTTTTGGAGTCCAATATTGGATCCGTTTGTAATGCCAGTACTCTTAAATGTAACTTTTATTACTGAATCGATTTATCATGTAACTTTTGGTTTGACTACTTCAAATGATCTTTTAACTTCTAAGAGTATTGAGTTCCAAATTAATTATTTGCAAGCAAATCTCATGTTTTGATGATTGTATTCATCAAATTAAAGAAAGCAATATATGCAACGAGAGAAAGTTTCTTGATGAAGATATTGCCTAAATGGTTTAGATAGGAATTTAGGCAATTCATTGTTGCTACACAAAATAGGAAAAAAAAAGAAAAAGGGTCGTGTTCTTTTAGTTGCGATCACATTTTGTTCATCATGAGCAACAATTAAAATCTGAAGATCAATAATCTTCTGTGCTTTTTGATTCTAGTAATTAACAAATCTTCTGATCACAGTAGTCAGTACTCCTACTGGTTTCCTAATATTAAAATTTTTCTGGTATCTTATAAATTTAACGTAGTAATCGGAATCATTACTTACCGGCACTTGAAATAATAAATCATACTATAAAATCTGCACCAACTCTATTAAATATTTTAAATAGATAAATTCGGTCAATGTAATTTGTTACCATGTTTTTCGGCCAATTAAGATTACTAGCATAATTTTCTCACATGAGATTTGTCCCTATTTTCACTTTTTGTCGATTACTTTCTCTTCCTCATTGGATTTCTTATACACTTAATTAAGAAACAAATTTATGATTACAACAAAGTTTGTTGAACAAACACGACTTTTTAGATCACACCAAAATTCGTCGTTCGTCTCTATGGAGCCAGTGGAGCCAGTTTCAGTTGCTTTTCTCTATATTGTAAAGAAATGGAAAATTGATCAAGATCAACGTGTTGCTCAGTGGATTCAACACATCCACGACACTGCCAATTAAATGAGATATCATCAAGAGATGGTAAAACGTGTAGTGATTCTGTATGTTTTTTTTTTTTTTTTTTCTTTCGAAGCATTGTTTTTTCTTTTTGTGGTTGATGTTGTTAACTAGGGTTTTGCCTGATAGAGTGTTGGTGATAATTTTGATTATCATGAAAACCCAAATTGGGTTTATAATATTTAAGTATTAATATTATAAATTGATTTTTTGAAACCCATAATTGTGCACAGTTCGTCACTTTACAAATTTTTCTATTTGCATCACAAATTTGCGTCATTAAAATTCATTGTTATGTTCATGTGAAAGTTTCTATCTTCACCAGTTTTTTTTTGTGAAATTTTCTAATTTCAACGCTTTTTATTAGGAAAATTTCGTTTTTCACATTTGTTCATCAGAGAACCTTATCAAGATAGCTTGATGTGTGTTTTTCTTGTTTCTCGTCATTTTTGAATTTCCTAGTGTCAGGCTTTTAGTTGAAGTTTATTCTCGTTCCCTTCGATGTGATGAGGAGGCACTATTATCTGTCTTACTTCTGGCCACGGTTTTCCAAAAATGGTTCAATTAAATTGAATAGAATATGATCATTCTTTTTCAAAATTTATTCGGAAAATAAAGTTCCATAATCCCCGATTATTTGAAAATGCTATATTGACCAAAAACGGATCCTGCACTTAATCCGGCAACATACAAACATTGGGACCTATTTTTTTCTCTTACTAATCACTGTTCCGAGAGGGTTTTTTTTTTGTCCATCAGATCCCCTCTCATGATGAATTTCGGTGCAAAATATTAGCGTGTGTAGCACTGCTCGTTAAGCTCCATCAATTTGATCTTCAAAAGCTTCAAAATTCAAATGACAAAAGAAGTTTAAACAACTTGGTGTAACACAAAAATTACAAAACCATGTTGTAGAACAAATTTTTTATGGAACCCTTATAAACGTGCCTGAATGACTATAGTTAAGATTTGTCTGGAGAAAATGGGTCATTTGTCCAAAAAAATTTAAAACACGGTTCAAATGGACGAGTAAAAAAAAGTACGGGTGAAATAGCCAAAAAAAAAAATAACAAGGATGAAACTGGATTTCATCCTGGCTTATACTTAAAAAATAGCAAGGAAGAAACTGGATGCATCCTGTGTAAAATAAAAAATAAGAAAAAAATATTTGAAAATGGACAGGATGAAACTGGTTACATCCTGCCTAATTTTAAATTTTTGTCCATTTGAACAGTATCTTTTTAATTTTTGGCTATTTAAACAGTATCAAAACCTAAGTGTCTTTTTCACCCAGGAATTGTTGATTTTGGTCTTTTTGACCAATTTTGTGTTTTGGTCTTTTTGAAAATGGGTCATTTGTCCAAAAAAATTTAAAACACGGTTCAAATGGACGAGTAAAAAAAAGTACGGGTGAAATAGCCAAAAAAAAAATAGCAAGGATGAAACTGGATTCATCTTGGCTTATACTTAAAAAAAAGCAAGGATGAAACTGGATGCATCCTGTGTAAAATAAAAATAAGAAAAAAATATTTGAAAATGGACAGGATGAAACTGGTTACATCCTGCCTATTTTTAAATTTTTTTGTCCATTTAAAAAACGATATCTTTTAATTTTTGTCTATTTAAACAGTATCAAAACCTAAGTGTCTTTTTCACCCAGGAATTGTTGATTTTGGTCTTTTTGACCAATTTTGTGGAATATAATCGAATCTTTTTGGTTGCCCCCATCAGGCACGACCATCTATTTTTTTTTTTAATATATCCTCTCGTGTTTAGTTATCCTGGCTAAACTGGGGTATATCCAGATTAATTAAGGTATAATAATTTTAAACTCATCTAAGGTAGTGTGTTAAAGGGTGTCTAAAAGATGTTACTTAATATTTTCAGCCAAATATAAACTCTTCCAAAACAATTTCCAAAATCTCTTTAAAACTCTGCATGATGATATCCAAAAAAAAAAAGTCATACGGGTTATGAGATTGGCTACAAAATCATACCCAATCTCAAATCCCTTATGATTTAACATTTTTACCAAAAGTCGGCAGGGTATCTTTTTGTCGACCTTGCCGACTAGTATTAGTCGGCAGGGTACTTTTTTGTCGACCTTGCCGACTAATACTAGTCGACAGCTTCCTAGGATGAATATCGTGACGACTTTTCGTTTTTGAAATTAACATTTACAGTATCGTCAAGGTATTCATCCTTATACCTTGTCGACTATAATTTAGTCGGCAGGTTATGAAATTAATACCTTGCCGACTAATCATGCATTTATAACACCTTTCTATGTATGTCAAAAATCTTATAGTCGATAGGGTATTTTTTTGTCAACCTTGCCGACTTTTCATACTTTCAGAATTGAAAGTATTGATTTCTTCTGTAATTTTGAGTATAAAATCACTCAGCAGCTTTGCAATCCTCTTTGTAGAAGTGTTTAGTAAGTGTGGTTTCATTTCCATAATGCACTAGTTCCATCAAAATAATACCTAATTTGAGAATTTAAATTCAACTAATTAACCTAAACATATTATTAGTATTAATTAAGCCAGGATCGATTAGGCATTTTGAAAATACATAGTTAAGGGGTGTCCTGTTTTACTTCCAAATGACCCAGGTTTTATCTCCTTAGGTATACCCTAAGACTAAGTCTTATGGGCTAGATTGGAGGTGCTAGATTAGCACTTAAGTGTTGCAATTCAAAAAAAAAAGTGTGGCAAAAAAGTTAACACTAGTTCTCTCTCCTACCAGTTGCTAGCATGTAAACTAGCATGCTAGATAGTTCTGTTGAATGATTGGCTTGAAAAACTACATTTTTGCGAAATGGTTCAACGCTATTGAGAGATTTATTTTTGATCGGCGATCTGAGATTTAAAGCGAATGATTCGGCTGGGCTGGTCGGTGGGGACTTGCTAATCTAGCAGCTAGATTAGCACTCCCATAAGACTTAGGAGGTAGTCCTGACTGCTAATCTAGGTGCTAGACTAGCACCCATAAGACTTAGTCTCTCGCCATGTTAATTATTCCTATGGGGGCCATCTTTTAAAAAAAATAATATATATCCCCTGGCCTGTACCCTACGCAATCTCACAGAATCCGCAGGAAACCGATCATTTTCGATTGGGTTTGGATCCACAATAACATCAAAATCGTAAAGGCTCAGTTTGTGATAAAATAAGTATTACGCTCATTTAATATCACTACTATAATAAAAGATCACATTTTGTTTATGTACCTTTCATCGACAATTAGTTCATATCATTTGATTAAAAAACAGTGAATGATGTGGCAGAGAAATTTAAAGTTATTAACAACCAATGTGCATATCGCGATCCATATAATCTATCTTTATATTAGTATAAAACTTTTCAAGCAGATTGTGGGAATCTTTGAATTTCATAATTTGTAATAAATATAACATACTGATCCTTTTTGATCTCATTCATTCGGATACGGGATTCTCTTGATCCCATGTACATTGTGTACATTTTTTTTCTTTCTTTAATGTATCCTTTTTTTTTTTTTGAAAAAAATAAATAAATAAAACATACTGAATATTGAATCATTTTTTAATATATCCTTTATTTTTTTGAAAAAAATAAATAAATAAAACATACTGAATATTGAATCATTTATCCGCCTTATAGGACCTTATAAAAACGGTCCAAATATTTTTAAAACATGGTTCTAATGGACGAGTAAAAATTAGTGAATAAACACAAATAAAAATAGCAAGAATGAAACTGAATTTATCTCGGCTTAAACTTAAAATTGGATGCATTATGATATAAATTAAAAATAAGAAAAAGTATTTGAAAATGGATATGATGAAACTGTTTATACCCTGGCTATATTTTTACATTCTCGTCCATTTAAACGGTATCAAATTTTACGTGGGTGAGATGAGGGTCACACACATATGTGAAATGTTTTCTTAAATAAATAAAATATTGGTGTCAGATTTTTCTTTCTTTCGAGAAAATTTCAGTATGGTTAATAGTATCTTCTAGGGAAACGTGTATCTTCTCGAATCATCTTTCAATCTACAATTTTAAAGGATATCCCAACAATGCCTATGATCCTCTAACTCAGATCTCAACAAGCATATCTTCTGGATTTCATTGGATTTTGACAGTCACTGTCAATACTTCCATTATTTTGCTTCGTTCACATCTCTTTACAATCCTTCAACTGCTAATTGTTTCTAAAATGAATAGATTTATTCGTCCGATGCAGTTGCACTCTGCTAATTTATTTTGGGCAAAAGTGTGTGATTGGTTCCGTGTATTTTTTCCCTTAATTTATCTCTCCAATTCTGTGCACATGCTGGTGATCTGTACAGCCTAGAACAAGCTGTCGGAATATTTTATTTCATCGAGTGTGACAGACTTTGATTCTTCTACAAGCGAAAGCAACGTGGTGTGTTGCTAATTATTGTTCTTATCTAAGTTTGTGTTTACCTATTAATACAGTAGCTCTAATCAACAATCGTGGACAAGTGTACCTTGATTTTTTCCGTCCAGAAAATCCGGTATGCAACGGCTTTCCTAAGATAATGTTTTTATAACACAAAATTGGTTAAAAATACCAAAATCAACAATTCCCGTGTCAAAAAGACATTTAGATTTTGATACTGTTTAAATGGACAAAAATATAAAAATAGCCAGGGTGTAAACAGTTTCATCTACCCATTTTCAAATACTTTCTCTTATTTTTAATTTACATAAGGATGCATCCAGTTTCATCCTCGCTATTTATTAAGTTTAAGTCAGGATGAATCCAGTTTCAACCTTGCTATTTTTTTAGTGTCCATTTCACCCATAATAATTTTTACTCGTCCATTCGAACCATGTTTTAAAAATATTTGGACAAATGACCCATTTTTCGTATTTTAAAATAATGAGCGTTATAACGGTTAAATAGAAAATAAAAAGAAATTATGATATGAGATTCTTATTTAACGGTTATAACGTGCGTGAAAACAGTTACAACGGGTCTAATAACGTTGTTACAACATTTTTTATATATTGTTATTTTATTCTTTTATTTTCAAAGTTTTTATTATAATTTTTTATTCTTTAATTTTAAAATAATTGAAAAAATATATTTTTATATTCTTTTTTCTAAAAAAACTGTTATAACTAGTATGAAAACGGGAAAATGGTCTAAAACACTCGTGTTAAAATGTTATTTATAAGGAAAAAACGTAAAATTCAATTTTAGAAAAACAGTTATAACATATGTTAAAACGGAAAAACAATCTTAAAAAATTGTCGGTATTTCCTATTTATCGGTGTTATATAGGCACGGGATTCGGAGACCCTCATGATATATGGATGTGACCGTTTTAACGGCCGTTTTTTCAGAAAAAAACCGGTGTTTTTCAAACCTTGGGGCCAGTATCTCCATCTATTTTGCGTGTAACTTTTGTATCTTAATTCTAAAATAGAAATATAATATAAAATGCAAAAGCTAATTAAGGAATATAACAAAACTCGCTGAAATAAGTAAATATGGTACAGCATTATTGATTGTAATTATTTGTACACGCAAAACTTAGCTAAAGAGATCACATCAGCTGTATTGTTGCCTTCCCTGTTAACATTATAGCCTGACAGTGAAACTTATGATACCATACCGACTAGTGTCTGATACCATACCGACTAGTCTAAAAGATATAACATATAATTGAGCTGAGCATGTCTAAAAGATAATCTGACAGTGAAACTTATGATACCATACCGACTAGTACCTGTATGAGGCAACTGTATGGCCAGGCTACAGAACAACTGAGCTTTGGAAAGCCAAGGTGGGAAAGTTACCTTGACGGACTTTGGGTGACACCTGTTTAATTCTGTCACCATAACATGTAGAGCAAAAAGCATATCTATGGTTTTGGTGACAATAATTCTAGTGTCACTGTATGTTCGTTTTGTATGCATCAACTGTTACTAATAGACACATATGCGCGACTGTTGTCAAACTGTAAAACATTAATTTTTGTATATGAATTTTATCTTCATTTAAGCGATTTTATCGACAAAGACCGATAAGAATTTCACAAAAAAAACACTTAATGGGAGGCACCAAATATTACCAGAGCACATGCTAGCCACAATCTCGCATGGATAGTAAGTACTTCTTTTGCAAGGATTGAAACCGTAGATTTTTGACATAGTTCCTATGGGCAAGATATCTAGCTGCTAGATTGGCTATCCACGTCATCCTGGGCAACCTCCTAAGTCCTATGGGCTAGATATCTAGCTGCGAGTTTGGCCATCCACGTCATCTGTGAGCGCCTAACCATTTGGCGTTTTTCTAAGCGCCGCACCATTCGGCGTTTTGGTTACTTTTTGAACGCCGAACGGTTCGGCGTTTCAATCTCAGCCGTTAGATTTTGTGAGCGCCTCTCGGTTCGGCGTTGAGACAACTTTTTGAGCGCCGCACCATTCAGCGTTTCAATCTCGTCGATAGTGCGACTGCGAGCAAATGTTAGGAGAGAGAAGTAGCCAGATTGAGTGTTAACTTTTTTCCCACACTTTTTTCATGATTTGCAATACTTTTTGGCCAATCTAGCACTCCAATCAACCCATAGGACTTAGCCTAATTGTAGTTGAGAGCTCAAAATTGACCCATGCGTTAGAATGCACATAAAATAAGAAGTTGGACCCAATCAATTAACTAAAGTAAATAATATTCTGATCAAGTATATATATATATATACGTATCTTGTCTATGAACCTTTCTTGCCCAATTAGAGCAACAAAAATGGATGAACTCTTTTGAAGATATGTATGATTTTTCTATTAGTAGCAGTCCTCTTCTTGTCTCTTTATTCTCTAAAGAATAAGGAAAAGCAAGATGATGAAATAACAGCAGTTCACCCACCTGGGATTGCAGGTTGGGCTCAAATCGTTAGAGAAAATGTGGATTTCCTGCGGAAAAATCTAAAAGGCATTCCAGAGCAATTCTTTCAGGATAGGATTCGAAAATACTCTTCAGAAGTCTTCAAGACTTCATTATACGGAGAAACTGTGACCGTCTTCAGTGGTGCTGCTGGTAACAAATTCTTGTTCTCAAACGAATACAAACTCGTAAAGATGTGGTGGCCGAAATCAGTTCGTAAGATTGTGCCCTTTATAGAAGATGCGGCCTCACCTGCGGCGCAACGAGTGTCTAGGAACCTCCGTAGCAAGTTGTTTCCTTTAATTATGAAACTAGACATGCTTCGGAGGTATGTAGGCGTAATGGATTCTCTAGCAAGGAAACATTTCGATACGCATTGGGATAACAAGGAAGAAGTTGTTGTGTATCCCTTAATCCAGATATACAATTTCTCATCAGCATGTTTGTTGTTCTTGAGCATCAATGATGAAGCTCGGGTTGATGAGTTACTCAAGCTCTTCAATGTGGTCAGCGATGGAATCTTAACTATACCCATTAATTTACCCGGGACACCATTAAATCGGGGCATCAAAGCGTCTGAAATTATCAGAAAAGAATTTGCAAAAATAATCAAGCTGAGAATGGATGAGATGCATCTTTTTAACGAGGATGAGCTGATGAAGAAGATGATGAATGAATTATCACCCTCGTCTTCAGTTCCACCAGAACAAGATTTGCTGTCGCAGATGATTCTATTTTGCAAAGAAAATGATGATACTGAACATGTCGAAGGAATCTGTGCTGATATTGAGAACAATGATAAGAAAACAAAGACATTCATTTACGCAAAGTACCTAGCGGACTTGGTGCTTCCTATAATCATCGCTGGATATCACACACAAAGTACTGTTATTACAGTCCTTATGAAGTATCTTGTCGAGCTTCCACATGTTCTCAATGAGGTCTTACGGGGTAAGTATTTAACGGGTACATACGATACGCTGTCTGAAAAACTAAAATTTTATTTTATTTTATTTTGCTCATGTGTTTACATTTCGGTGCATGCATAACAGAGCAGAACGAGATTGCCAATGCGAAAGCAACAGGAGAGTTACTAAATTTAGATGATATACAAAAAATGAAATACTCGTGGAATGTAATATGCGAGGTATTGCGACTTGCACCACCGCTCCAAGGCGCTTTCACCGAGGCATTGGCTGACTTCACCTATGCAGGATATTTTATTCCTAAAGGATGGAAGGTAACCATTTATTAGTTTGGCATCTATTTTACAAATTAACAATTTAGCGCATATATTGAAACTGGTTTTTCTCTGTAACTTCATACACGTACAGTTATACTGGAGTGCAATTTCGACACACAAAAATCCAGAATATTTTCCAGATCCGGAAAAGTTCGATCCGTCTAGATTCCAAGGGAATGGACCTGCTCCATACACGTTTGTAGCGTTTGGAGGAGGACCTGGAATGTGTCCTGGAAGAGAGTATGCTCGAGTGCAAATGCTCATTTTCATGCACCATGTTGTGCGAAGGTACGAGTGGGAGAAGCTGATTCCTGGTGATGAAAAATTAAAAGTCAGCCCCTTTCCTTTGCCGGCTAAAGGGCTTCCAATACGACTTCTACCTCGGACAATCTAATTAGTGTTGGTTCGATTTATCAGATGATCTTTGTGTCCTATCTGATTCTATTGTTCATGCTTTGGTAATAGTTATTGGTGCTTAGTGTTCGAATTAAATAACACATGGAAAAAGAAAATGATTTTCTATTATGTATAAAGTGATCAGCATAGACTCTTTATTAGTTTCAAGCACTAGATATCCTGTTCATCATTTTATCTCAGCATTATATATGTTTTTTATTTTGTGTTCCTAGTAGAGTTTCATCTTTTCTTGTATCAAATTTTGATGATAATCCTTCAATACAAAAAAACAGCCAAAACCAGCTCAAGTTACAAGCCTAATGAATAAAACAAGTAAAAGGCAAAAGAATAATATAAAATAAAAAACGCCTATAGACTGATTCTGCCATAGTCTAGCTAAAGAATCTGCCAAGAAATCATTCTTTCTTTCTTTCTTTCTTTTTGATCGAAAGAGAAGGTATTATAGAGCGAAGGAATGAACAATGAGTTCTACCAGAGGTAGATTAAAACCAAAAAAAAAAAAAATCTAAAAATGATATGAAGATTGCATTCCAATTAGACAACACCTTATTGGAGAAGTTCAAATGAAATCGATGGCCTGCAGTAGCAGCCCACGCTAAAACTGATGATTTAGCTTCATGAATGAGATCATCATCAATTTTGAAAAGGTAGTCTTCCTCAAATTTTCTACAATTCCTTTCTCTCCAAATGGTGTTTACAATTGCCATTGGAATTAATCTCCAGATGAAGTTTCCGGATTGAGAGAAGCGATTAGTATGCCAAGTCTCTACTAGAATTCGCATGGAACCCGACAATACCCACGTCCAACTTGTACTTGAGGTAAGAGCATACCACATCTTATAAGAAATTTTGCTATGCAGAATTAGATGGTCTTGCGACTCAACACTACTACCACACAAAGCGCAACCCTTTTGATGAAGAATGTCTACGGTATTAAGCTTACCATGCACCAGACACCACATCAATATATTAATTTTTGGTGGGATTGCAGGTTGCCAGATGAACTGATAAGGGAAGTGATTCTCACCATGTATTCCGCTACTGTGTTCTGTGTCAAACCGTGTTCTGAATATTCACGTAAGCTCAATTCTTGTGTAATGCCTGTGTTTAATTCTATCATGCAATCTAATGTACTCAATATTTGATTGTTTTATTTTTGGTTGTGATTCAGGTCCTACAGAGTCGCGTGATTATATGCTTGTGCACACAAATGGGCTCAATCGGATGAGAGCTGGGGTCTGTATCATTCTCTACCTCCCCTATTGTGTCGTGTTCATAGATCTTATATGGTCAGTTGAGTGAGATTATTCAACTAAGCTATTGACGGTGAGCGTTTTGCATCATCGCATGATTATTGATATGGCTAATTTTGGTCTTTAAGTAAACCCCACTTCAATAGAAATTTAACTTCTTTCTATCCCAAAATTGGACTCCTGGAATACTAATAGTCTGTTTACGTACAGTTGGGGACTGGATATACATGACCATTTAGTTCACTTGTTTTTTATGGAAAATTATAAATTTAAGTGAATTGATTATACAATTGGCATTATCATATGATTGCTTTTATTGGGTTTGTATGGTCTTTTGTTCAATTTTTTTTTTTTGGTGTTATACTCAAAATTGATTAAGTTTTTGTATCTTCTAATGCATTTGTGGTTTTTTGGTGAATGGTTCTTTCTGGTTTTGCTGGCGGCTCGATTGTAAACTTTAAGAGATCCTTACGTATGCCCAACCAGTCATCTCACTTACTGGTTGAACTATGAACTATGTGGCAGTTAGTTGCCTTTAGAGTTTCCCAAGTTAAGTTCTTTTAGGTTTGTGAAAAACCTTTAGGGAAAATATTGTTTATACTGATACATAAGAAATTGGTGTACTTAAAACATTCTTGATTCTTGTTTGTTCATTTCATTCCTTCGGTCGACTGTTTGTATCATGCTGCCAACTGTTTAGTCTGATATGCAAGAAGCACCTATGTTACCTTTATATGCTTCTCAATCACTTTGTTTTTCAATAATTTTGTGAGTCCCATGGCGTTTTCGAAGGAAAATGCATATCTAATTTGGAGGTCAGTACCAACATCAAGTCTAATATTATCTCATGGGTTAAAGTACTCAACCGAACAGTTGTCTTCATTTGGATCATTCTTTTTACGATTAGGATCACTTCGTATATCATCACTACCAACCCTTAGGAACATCATCACTACCAACCCTTAGGAACAAGGGGTTGCGCTAAGAAAACAAAAGACAAGGAAAATGAGGTTGGGGGATTCGATCCTCAACCTCCTGCATGCAAATCTACACTACTAACCATACCTACACTATCACAAGTTTTGTCAAGTTTGTGGTTCTTTAATATACTAACTTTATGACAACCCTTTTTAAGAGTTGTAAAACAAAATATAATGTTCAAAAATAATGCTCAAGTGACTGAGCCGCAAACAACGTGAAGCCTTCTCTGTAAACAATCGCATACATTCTTCTATATAAACAATAACATACATTCTACAATGACAATGCATATTATTTCATATCTATTAGTTGATGAAAGCATGGACTGAAACCTCAGTTGCACTTTTAAGCATTGGCATCGCATAATCCAAGTTGCAGCTCGATCTGTGAAGGAAAAAAAGTTTGAAATGGATAAGAAAAGAATAGATATGATGTAATATGGAAAATAGGATTATTATAAAGTATTAAGGAAAAATAAATAAATTAATAGACGGATGTAGGTGGAAATGGATGGTTGTAATGAAAGTTTTACTACATCCCCTTCCACAACTCTTAAGAAAAGTCGTCGTAAGGATACGACAAATTTTTCTCACTTCTACAAAAAAATTCTCACTCCGGCAAAATATTTCTCACTTCTGCAAAAAAATTTAGTAGTCCACTTAACGCCAGGTTTCGATCTCAGAGCCAGGTTCATGCCTCGAAGTTGACGAAAACAAATATGTTTAAGGTTTGGGAGAATATTCCAAAGGAATATTTCCTGTATATGGTTGGATTTATCGTTCTTACGAAGTTTTCGACTTATAGTAGTTAACTTACCGCCAGGTTTCAATCTCAGAGCCAGGTTCATGCCTCAAAGTTGACGAAAACGAATATGTTTAAGGTTTGGGGGAATATTCCAAAGGAATTTTTCCTGTATATGGTTGGATTCATCCTTCTCACGAAGTTTCCGACTTATAGTAGTCCACTTACCACCAGGTTTTGAGCTCAGAGCCAGGTTCATGTCTTAAAGTTGATGAAAACGAATATGTTTAAGGTTTGAGGGAATATTCCAAAGGAATCTTTTTTGTATATGGTTAGATTCATCGTTCTTACGAAGTTTCCGACTTATAGTAGTCCACTTACCGCTAGGTTTCGATCTCAGAGCCAGTTTCATGCCTCTAAGTTGAGGAAAACGTATATGTTTAAGGTTTGGGGGAATATTCCAAAGGAATCTTTCCTGTATATTGTTGGATTCATCGTTCTTACGAAGTTTTCGACGTAAAATAGTCTAGTCGCGGCTAGGTTTCGAGCTCGAAGCCAGGTTAGGTATCGAAGTTGACGAAAAGGGGTGTGTTTAATTAAGGTTTAGGGGAATATTCCTATGGAATCTTACCTGTAAATGGATGAATTCATCGTTCTTACCAAGTTTCCGGCTTATAATGGTCCACTCACCGACATGATTCGATCTCAGATCCAGGTTATGCCTCGAAGTTGCCAGAAGAGGTTTTTTTTAAGGTTTCAGAGAATATTCCGACGGAATCTTACCTGTTAATGGATGGATTCATCGTTCTTACCAAGTTTTCGGCTTATAATGGTCCACTCACGACCAGGTTTCGATCTGGGAGCCAGGTGTTGATGGTGGTTTTTAAACAAGGGGTAAAATCGTAAAACCCCATGACCTAGTGTTACCCGCAACACATTAACTAAGAGCATTTAACTTTCAGTGTAAATAATTAATAGGTATTTTTTTTTCAAAATACCAGATTAGGGTTTTCAACACAGAACCCTAATTCCAAAACCAAGCCGCATACTGCGCACCATGGCAACAATGCCAAATCAAGCCGCACACTGCGCACCATGGCAACAATGCCAAACCAAGCCGCACACTGCGCACCATGGCAACAAAGCCAAAACCAAGCCGCATCTTTAGCACCATGGCAACAATGCCAAACCAAGCGCGTTCTGCGCACCATGGCAACAATGCCAAATCAAGCCGCATCTTTGCGCACCATGGCAACAATGCCAAATCAAGCCGCATCTTTGCAGCATCATGGCAACAATGCCAAATCAAGCCGCATCGCGGCGCACCATGGCAACAATGCCAAATCAAGCCGCATCTTCGCGTCACCATCGCAACAATGCCAAATCAAGCCGCATCTCTGCGCACCATGGCAACAATGCCAAATCAAGCGCATCTTTGCGCACCATGGCAACAATGCCAAATCAAGCGCATGTTTGCACCATGGCAACAATGCCAAACCAAGCCGCATCTTGCGCACCATGGCAGCAATGCCAAATCAAACCGCATGCTGCGCACCATGGCAACAATGCCAAACCAAGCCGCATCCTGCGCACCATGGCAACAATGCCAAATCAAGCCGCATGCTGCGCACCATGGCAACAATGCCAAACCAAGCCGCATACTGCGCACCATGGCAACAATGCCAAACCAGGCCGCACATTACGCACCATGGCAACAATGCCAAACCAAGCCGCACACTGCGCACCATGGCAACAACGCCAAAACCAAGCCGCTATGCCATTGGCACACGCCAAATATAGCGCCCTAGGCTTGCAAGACTTGCAACTAGGTCAACATGGCCGTACGTGCCATTGGCACATGCCAACACGTACCGCAAGCCATATTTCCAAGCCGCTATGCCATTGGCACACGCCAAATATAGCGCCCTAGGCTTGCAAGACTTGCAACTAGGTAAACATGGCCGTACGTGCCATTGGCACATGCCAACACGTACGCATAAGCCATATTTCCAAGTCGTTATGCCATTGGCACATGCCAAATATAGCGCCCTAGGCTTTCAAGACTTGCAACTAGGTCAACGTGGCCGTACGTGCCATTGGCACATGCCAACACGTACCGCAAGCCATATTTCCAAGTCGCTATGCCATTAGCACGCGCAAATATAGCGCCCTAGGCTTGCAAGACTTGCAACTAGGTCAACATGGCATGTACGTGCCATTGGCACATGCCAACACGTACGCAAAGCCATATTTCCAAGTCGCTATGCCATTAGCACGCGCCAAATATAGCGCCCTAGGCTTGCAAGACTTGCAACTAGGTCAACATGGCCGTACGTGCCATTGGCACATGCCAACACGTACCGCAAGCCATATTTCCAAGTCGCTATGCCATTAGCACGCGCCAAATATAGCGCCATAGGTTTGCAAGACTTGCAACTAGGTCAACATGGCCGTCGTGCCATTGGCACATGCCAAACACACACGCCGGTAGCCTAACTCGCAAAACCGTGCAACCTACCACCAAGGCCACGGCCCTAACCCACGCATGCCATTGGCACATGCCAAACACACACGCTGGTAGCCTAACTTGCAAACCGTGCAACCTACCACCAAGGCGTTCCACACACGCCATTGGCACATGCCACACACGCCACTAGCGACTCTCGGCATTGCCACTTGCGCTCGAGGTGCACCTCGCAACAAAGGCATTCCGCACATGCCATTGGCACATGCCACATGCGCCCCTAGCAGCACCACTTGCACTCAAGATGCAACCAACACTCGAGACGTCAACACAAACTGGGGGATGCTTTCTAGGGTTTTGGTTTGGCGGTTACAGCATGCGCGTACACTACGCTCACATTAAGAAAGCGTGAAAAGGAATAAAGCGGTCAAATAAAAGAGGAAATAATGGTGAAAACGTTTTCACCCATTAACGCCATGCGGTTACCACCTCCTCCCATTATTTCACCCTTTACTCTCTTCCTTCATGAGGCCAGGGTACGTTTCAATCTCGACTTGTATAAATAGGTCTTACCTATTTCCACCAGACAACAAGTCTCGGTCAGGAGAAAAATACTACAATCTCAGAAAAGGCAACTTTGCAAGCTCTCCAAAAAGCTTTCATCTCTTGCAAGCTTCCTAAGCTTTCACTTTCTTATACAAGTCGAGATACTACTCTCCCAGAACTATTCTGGTCTCAACACCTTTCTTTGCTTCCCTCCCCAAATCAACCCTTCTCCTCCACTTTGTGACCCGAAGCAAGTCTGGAACGACCATTTCTTGGTTTAGGCCGGACTTGTGCAGTTGATCTCTCGAATCTATAAAGTGCTCACGTGCAACACATTTGTTTAGGGTTTGAACCAGTTTCTCACTCACCTACCGAACTTACCAAAATCGGCAGAAACGATTTTTACCCATAAACAATTGGCGACCACAGTGGGAGGATCGATCTATCGGCTACAATATCAGACTGTCGATCTCGTTCTTCGACCCAGATGTCAAGATGGTAAGGGAAGCCGACTCAATCCGACTCAACTACCAGACGACCCGGTTAATAGTTGTAAAAACTACACAAGAAAACTTGGGACTTCTTGAAGATGCTATTACTCAATCCACGGGGACTCGCCAAGATGCTACCAACGATTGGGAACTTCTTTGGCGATGCTACCCGAGAAAGCCACCAAGAAAAAAACGCCTTTTACATGGAGAGGGGCGTGTTCGCAAAACCTATGAAGTGAGTAAATTGGACCAGGCAAGATATACAATCTATTTTTAGGTTCTTAGTAAAAACCGTCATACTACGAGTCTTGTGCCTATTGCTAGCACACACTTTCATAAAAGCAATATTCCTTTCCCAAAACATAATCGAGTCATATTATCAAAACCATTCATCCCGAAATAATCCAATACCCTAAAAGCTACCACTTTGTCTATCAAAGGTCAAGTTTTGAACCAGGACATCCAATATGTCTTTCAAAAAAAAAAAACCTAAATGAAAGTTTAACGGAGAAACGTTCAAGGAAAATCATCCAACGAAGTCTGCTCTTCTTGGAGAAAGTCAACTTCGCATCTTCAAGAGCCGCTCTCTTCATAGTCAACATCTTGGAAAGCTTTTTCGAGTTCCATCTCTGTCGTGCAATCTCCTCGGCGGAAAGGCTTTCGATTGCTGCATCTTTCAACTTTTGGATCTCGGCAAGGCCTTCGACAAACCACGAAGTGTTGAACTCCTTTTCTACGCACACGTCGCGATGGTGCTCCCGGTCGGCAATAACGTCTTGAAAACGGTGTGACCGGTCACCTCACGCATGTCCTCGATGGAAGATAAAGCCTCTTCCACACGCTTAACCAGCGCAAATCGACTAGTGACTTTCTTGGTTGTAGCCATATGTCCGTGCTTTTCCCAGTTCGGTGTACAACGCCTCATGCTTAGTCGACACCTGTCGAAGCCGCCAACCAAAGACATGACACAGTGTTGATGGTGGTTTTTAAACAAGGGTAAAATCGTAAAACCCCATGACCTAGTGTTACCTATAACACATTAACTAAGAGCATTTAACTCGGGTGTAAATAATTAATAGGGGTATTTTTTTCTTCAAAATACCCAGATTAGGGTTTTCTACACGAACCCTAATTCCAAAACCAAGCGCATCTTTGCACCATGGCAACAATGCCAAACCAAAGCGCATCAAGCGCACCATGGCAACAATGCCAAACCAAGCCGCACCCTGCGCACCATGGCAACAATGCCAAACCAAGCCGCATCTTTTGCGCACCATGGCAACAATGCCAAACCAAGCCGCACTGCGCGCACCATGGCAACAATGCCAAACCAAGCCGCATCTGCGCACCATGGGAACAATGCCAAACCAAGCCGCACCACTGCGCACCATGGCAACAATGCCAAACCAAGCCATCTTTGCACCATGGCAACAATGCCAAACCAAGCCGCACCCCTGCGCACCATGGCAACAATACCAAATCAAGCCGCATCTGCGCACCATGGAAACAATGCCAAACCAAGCCGCATCTGCGCACCATGGCAACAATGCCAAACCAAGCCGCACCACTGCGCACCATGGCAACAATGCCAAACCAAGCCGCACATCTTGCGCACCATGGCAACAATTCCAAACCAAGCCGCATCTCGCACCATGGCAACAATTCCAAACCAAGCCGCAACTGCGCACCATGGCAACAATGCCAAACCAAGCAGCATACTGCGCACCATGGAAACAATGCCAAACCAAGCCGCACCTTGCGCACCATGGCAACAAGGCCATATTTCCAAGCCGCTATGCCTTTGGCCCACGCCAAATATAGCGCCCTAGGCTTGCAAGACTTGCAACTAGGTCAACATGGCCGTACGTGCCATTGGCACATGCCAACACGTATCGCAGGCCATATTTCCAAGCCGCTATGCCTTTGGCCCACGCCAAATATAGCGCCCTAGGCTTTCAAAACTTGCAACTAGGTCAACATGGCCGTACGTGCCATTGGCACATGCCAACACGTATCGCAGGCCATGTTTCCAAGCCGCTATGCCTTTGGCCCACTCCAAATATATCGCCCTAGGCTTGCAAGACTTGCAACTAGGTCAACATGGCCGTACGTGCCATTGGCACATGCCAACACGTATCGCATGCCATATTTCCAAGCCGCTATGCCTTTGGCCCACGCCAAATATAGCGCCCTAGGCTTGCAAGACTTGCAACTAGGTCAACATGGCCGTACGTGCCATTGGCACATGCCAACACGTATCGCATGCCATATTTCCAAGCCGCTATGCCTTTGGCCCACGCCAAATATAGCGCCCTAGGCTTGCAAGACTTGCAACTAGGTCAACATGGCTGTACATGCAATTGGCACATGCCAAAAACACACGCTGGTAGCCTAACGTGCAAACCGTGCAACCTACTACCAAGGCATTCCGCACATGCCATTGGCACATGCCAAACACACACGCCTGGTAGCCTAACTTGCAAACCGTGCAACCTACCACCAAGGCATTCCTCACATGCCATTGGCACATGCCAAACACACACGCTGGTATCCTAACTTGCAAACCGTGCAACCTACCACCAAGGCATTCCGCACATGCCATTGGCACATGCCAAACACAAACGGGCCGGTAGCCTAACTTGCAAACCGTGCAACCTACCACCAAGGCATTTCGCACATGCCGTTGGCACATGCCACACACGCCACTAGCAGCTCTCGGCATTACCACTTACGCTCGAGGTGCAACTCGCAACGAAGGCATTCCGCACATGCCATTGGCACATGCCACATGCGTCCTAGCAGCACCACTTGCACGCAAGATGCAACCAACACTCGAGACATCAACACAAACTAGGGGATGCTTTCTAGGGTTTTGGTTTGGCGGTAACAGACATGCGGCGTACACTACGCTCACATTAAGAAAGCGTGAAAAGAATAAAGCGGTCAAATAAAAGAGGAAATAATGGTGAAAACGTTTTCACCCATTAACACCATGCGGTTACCACCTCCCCCCATTATTTCACCCTTTACTATCTTCCTTCATGAGGTCAGGGTACGTTTCAAATCTCGACTTGTATAAATAGGTCTTACCTATTTCCACCAGACAACAAGTCTCGGTCAGGAGAAAAATACTACACTCTCAGAAAGGCAACTTTGCAAGCTCTCCCAAAAAAGCTTTCATCTCTTGCAAGCTTCCCAAGCTCTTACTTTCTGATACATGTCGAGATACTACTCTCCCAGAACTATTCTAGTCTCAACACCTTTCTTTGCTTCCCTCCCCAAATCAAACCTTCTCCTCCACTTTGTGACCGAAGCAAGTCTGGACGACCATTTCTTGGTTTAGGCCGGACTTGTACAGATTGATCTCTCGAATCTATAAAGTGCTCACGTGCAGCACATTTGTTTAGGGTTTGAACCAGTTTCTCACTCACCTACCGAATTTACCGAAATCGGCGAAACGATTTTTACCCATAAACAATTGGCGACCACAATGGAGGATTGATCTATCGGCTACAATGTCGGGCTGTCGATCTGTTCTTCGACCCGGATGTCAAGATGGTAGGGGACTTGCCGAAGATGCTACCACTCGATCCGACTCAACTACCAGACGACCCGGTTACCAGTTGCAAAAACTACACGAGAAAACTGGGGACTCGTTGAAGATGCTACCAGCGATTGGGGACTTGCGACTCAGTCCGACTCAACTACCAGACAACCCGGTTATCAGTTGTTAAAACTATACCAGAAAACTGGGGACTCGCTGAAGACGCTACCGATGGTTGGGGACTAATCGGCGATGCTACCCGGCAAAGCCGCCTTGCTACCAACAAAGCCGCCTTTTACTTGGAGAGAGGCGTGTTTGCAAGTGAGTAAATTTAGATTGGGCAAGATATACGATCTGTTTTTAGGTTCTTAATAAAACCGCATACTATTGCGTCTTGTGCCTATTGCTAGCACACACTTTCATAAAAGCAATATTCCTTTCCCAAAACATAATCAGAGTTATATTATCAAAACCATTCATCCCAGAAATAATCCAATATCCTCAAAATCTAACATTTATCTATCAACCCAAGAAATCCAGGAAGACAAAAACCATAAACCAGGCGCTTTGTTTGCCTTTCAAAATTTTTTTTTTTCACCTACCCGTACATACCTACTTTGCACAATAACTATTACCTGTCACTATTAGCAGACGTTACTACAGTGACATTTGAAGAATTATTTATGATGAAGTATTTCCACAAGTTTATGAAAGGCATACCTATGGCTACGGTTTACACCAGCACAAGAAAACAATAAAACAAATTGAAAGAGAAACGCTGGAGTACATAGATGGGATATGCTTGCCTACTTTGTCACTACCGCGCTACCGCTAACACCATGACGTGATAACAAAGATACGAGGTAAAAAGGGGAGCCAACCCATTTCATAAGCATAACACTTTTTGAATTTGAATAAGGAAAGGATTTCCTGTTTGAGCTACGTATGGAAGAGGCAACGGGCCCGCAGGAACAAGTCCAAGCCACGCCAAGCCAGCAAGACGTGCCAAGCCAATGGTCCACACCATACCGAAATCAAGCCGGCGTCCACACCAAGTCGGCGCCCATTCCAAGACGATCCGGCGCCTACCGAACGCGTTTCCGGATGCGCTTACGGACGCGCTTTCGTACGCGCACGCCGGCGCTTGCCGAAGCACTTTCGAGGCGCTTGCCAGACGCGCTTACCGAGGCACACATGCCGCACACGCATGCCCACCCGCGGTACCACACTTTGTGCTAACAGTTTTCATCCTTCCAGTAACATCTTGCACCCTTCCAGCACCATCCTCGCCCTTGAAAACAGCGCCATGGCTCCAGGCGCTTCGTGATCAAAACCATGTCATCTCGCACGATACACTTACGATCACCGGAACTGAGCCACTTCCGCCACCCCAACGTTTCTTCAAGCATGAAGGCTCCAACCGTCACTGGAGACGCTACTCCACCATCAGGGGCAAGATCTTGGAAGATCCTAAGAAGCCGACCTCCTTTTAGCATCAAGTTGATTCGATGAAAAGACGAAAGATACTTCACGGGACGCGCGTTATAGATGAAGAGGCTCGCGTTGCTCTTGAACACCCAGTAGAAGGGGAGAAGCAATCCAATTTCATCACACGTGAATATCAGGAAGGACTTCTCCAAAATCGAAAGCAATGGAAATCAACAACTCTCATGAGTTCACGGAGACCCTTCTTCTGTCGGGACCCACATAATTGGAACTTCGCCCACAAAGTCGTACAGTCTATGATGAAACAGTTATGTGAGATTTTATATTTCTCCAAGGCATAGCATCAAGACATATTTGCATCTCTCAACCGCACTGCATCAAGAAAGCAGGCGTTTCCAGCCAGGGAAGCCGTTCCCAAACCCCAACCTCTCCTAGAAATCACGATCGACGGATGTGGCGGGGACTCCTAACCTCTTTTCTCTTGAGGGATGTCGAGTTTGACCAGAACGTGACGTGACCTCCGACTTCAAAATGGTAGCCATCAAGGCTCGAGAGTTGCAAGATGTCGTTTCAACGTTCCCTCCGTATAGCTCGCATCAACGTTCTCTCCGAGTAGCTACGCATCAACGTTCTCCCAGCGGCTTCGCTTCAACGTTCGCTTCAATGACACTCTTTCTCGCAAAGGGTCGTGAGCCACACTCCCCATATCAAGGAACATAGTCACAGCCAGCCAATCTTCGTAGTCATGGACACCTTTTAATCCATCTCGCCAAAACTCGTGATCATGGACAGTTTGCTCGCTTACGCATCCAGCCAATCCTTTTACGTCCACGGAAGCTCATAGAATATAAGCCAACCTACTTTGTTACCACGACAATGTAGTTTCTCCTGATTACATCTCCTACCAAGAACTGTTCCCCCTCATTCGTTGATACCGGCGAGCTTCACCGCAGCAGTAATTACTACAAAGATGAAAACACGTAAACCATACTTGAGAACGGAAGATATACACGGGATCCCTTCACTGTCAAAGCTACGAAGAACAGTCCACCAAAAATCCGTACCCACAACAAGGTCCTCTACTCTTCAAGGGTGCAGCGCAAGAACATCATCACCTCTCTGTCTAGAAGACGCCTTCAACACTTTACGAGGCCACGGAGGATCCCGAGCCTGCACTATCCAGAATATGTCATCATGTAATTTCTGAGCATCCCAGTGTCACATCCAGAAGAGTACGATAGGCTTATATCAAATCCCGTGGAGGGG
Source organism: Papaver armeniacum (assembly GCA_023531295.1). NCBI lineage: Eukaryota > Viridiplantae > Streptophyta > Magnoliopsida > Ranunculales > Papaveraceae > Papaver > Papaver armeniacum. Next base: position 83,485 of record JAJJWW010016943.1, on the reverse strand, counting down.
GGATTCAAGGCGATATAATGAAAGTTTTACGAGCCGCGGGAATTTCTCAACATGAATCCGTACATGTGCACCGAAAACTCCAAAAGCACGCCAGAAGGTTACATTCACGTATTCATCCATTCCATCATATCAAACCGAAGTATGACCGGGGACTTCTCGCTGCATCCTATTTCGTAAGATAGAGCCCTAAATCAGCGTCCTCTAAGTCTGCAGCAGTCAACAAGGACGGATTCGAAGGAAGGGGAACGACTAGGTCATCCTCGTCGATAACGATGGACGCATGCTCCAACGGGATATCTCTGCACAAAAGGGAAATTTTCTATTTATACAACAAGCGGCGGTAAAGTGTACGACAGTCCGCCAAAGAAGAAGAAAACATACCGAGAGAAATTCAACAAGAAGAACCTTTTCTCAAACGAGGAGATGATGCGGTTGCGTTGGGTTTGAATACAGAACCTTTAAAAAGGAAAGGAAGCAATGAGGGACATAACGCTTCCATATTTTTTGGCATGAACGATGCCCTAATCGAAGCCGCGCGTGAAGGAAAGGCAAAATAAGGAAACTTTGATATATGTAGAAACACCTACTCCCTCCTTGTTCACACCGATCCCATCAAGTCACGTCAGCAAGCACGCACATGCTTCCCTACCTTGCGCCGGTCCCACCAGCTATCACGCTCAGTCCTCCCAACTCACGCCAACTTCTCAATGACCGCCCAAGTCACGCTTGCAAGCAAGCACAGCTTCCACACCTTGCGCCGGTCCCACCAGCTAGCACGCCAACTTCCCAACGTCGCCCAAGTTGCACCGGCCCCACCAATTGCACCGACTTCCCAATGACCTCCCAAGTCACGCTTGCAAGCACGCACAGCTTCCACACCTTGCGCCGGTCCCACCAGCTAGCACGCCAACTTCCCAACGTCGCCCAAGTTGCACCGGCCCCACCAATTGCACCGACTTCCCAACGTCGCCCAAGCTGCACCGGCCCCACCAATTGTGCTAGCCTCCCGATTTGTGCAAAACTACCAGAGGCAAGGATTCCAAATCCTATTTATAAAAGGTCAGACAAGCCTCCTCAATTCTCTTTACGGTTTCTCTGTTGATAGTTTGTCACCATCTTATGCTTACCTCGCAACAAAGCCCATGTTCCGAGCTAAGCGGGGGACTTAATGTTGATGGTGGTTTTTAAACAAGGGGTAAAATCGTAAAACCCCATGACCTAGTGTTACCCGCAACACATTAACTAAGAGCATTTAACTCAGGTGTAAATAATTAATAGGGGTATTTTTTTTTCAAAATACCAGATTAGGGTTTTCTACACATAACCCTAATTCCAAAACCAAGCCGCATACTGCGCACCATGGGAACAATGCCAAACCAAGCCGCATACTGCGCACCATGGCAACAATGCCAAACCAAGCCGCACCTGCGCACCATGGCAACAATGCCAAACCAAGCCGCATCACGCACCATGGAAACAATGCCAAACCAAGCCGCACCCTGCGCACCATGGCAACAATGCCAAACCAAGCCGCATCACCATGGCAACAATGCCAAACCAAGCCGCATCTGCGACCATGGCAACAATGCCAAACCAAGCCGCACCCTGCGCACCATGGCAACAATGCCAAACCAAGCCGCAGCACCATGGAAACAATGCCAAACCAAGCCGCACCATGCGCACCATGGCAACAATGCCAAACCAAGCCGCATCTTTTGCGCACCATGGCAACAATGCCAAACCAAGCCGCATACTTGCGCACCATGGCAACAATGCCAAACCAAGCCGCACCCAGCACCATGGCAACAATGCCAAACCAAGCCGCATCTTCGCGCACCATGGCAACAATGCCAAACCAAGCCGCATCTGCGCACCATGGCAACAATGCCAAACCAACCCGCATCTCATGCACCATGGCAACAATGCCAAACCAACCCGCATCTTCGCGCACCATAGCAACAAGGCCAAACCAAGCCACACTCTGCGCACCATAGCAACAAGGCCATATTTCCAAGCCGCTATGCCTTTGGCCCACGCCAAATATAGCGCCCTAGGCTTGCAAGACTTGCAACTAGGTCCACATGGCCGTACGTGCCATTGGCACATGCCAACACGTATCACAGGCCATATTTCGAAGCCGCTATGCCTTTGGCCCACGCCAAATATAGCGCCCTAGGCTTGCAAGACTTGCAACTAGGTCAACATGGCCGTACGTGCCATTGGCACATGCCAACACGTATCGCAGCCATATTTCCAAGCCGCTATGCCTTTGGCCCACGCCAAATATAGCGCCCTAGGCTTGCAAGACTTGCAACTAGGTCAACATGGCCGTACGTGCCATTGGCACATGCCAACACGTATCGCAGCCATATTTCCAAGACGTTATGCCTTTGGCCCACGCCAAATATAGCGCCCTAGGCTTGCAAGACTTGCAACTAGGTCAACATGGCCGTACGTGCCATTGGCACATGCCAACACGTATCGCAGGCCATATTTCCAAGCCGCTATACCTTTGGCCCACGCCAAATATAGCGCCCTAGGCTTGCAAGACTTGCAACTAGGTCAACATGGCCGTACATGCCATTGGCACATGCCAAACACACACGCGCTGGTAGCCTAACTTGCAAACCGTGCAACCTACCACCAAGGCATTCCGCACATGCCATTGGCACATGCAAAACACACACGCTGGTAGCCTAACTTGCAAACCGTGCAACCTACCACCAAGGCATTCCGCACATGCCATTGGCACATGCCAAACACACACGCTGGTAGCCTAACTTGCAAACCGTGCAACTTACCACCAAGGCATTCCGCATGCCATTGCCAAACACACACGCCGGTAGCCTAACTTGCAAACCGTGCAACCTACCACCAAGGCATTTAGCACATGCCGTTGGCACATGCCACACACGCCACTAGCAGCTCTGGCATTACCACTTACGCTTGAGGTGCAACTCGCAACGAAGGCATTCCGCACATGCCATTGGCACATGCCACATGCGTCCCTAGCGCACCACTTGCACGCAAGATGCAACCAACACTCGAGACATCAACACAAACGGGGATGCTTTCTAGGGTTTTGGTTTGGCGGTCACAAAGATGCGGCGTACACTACGCTCACATTAAGAAAGCGTGAAAAGGAATAAAGCGGTCAAATAAAAGAGGAAATAATGGTGAAAACGTTTCCACCCATTAACACCATGCGGTTACCACCTCCTCCCATTATTTCACCCTTTACTCTCTTCCTTCATGAGGTCAGGGTACGTTTTAAATCTCGACTTGTATAAATAGGTCTTACCTATTTCCACCAGACAACAAGTCTCGGTCGGGAGAAAATACTACACTCTCATAAAGGCAACTTTGCAAGCTCTCCCAAAAAAAGCTTTCATCTCTTGCAAGCTTCCCAAGCTCTTACTTTACGATACAAGTCGAGATACTACTCTCCCGAACTATTCTGGTCTCAACACCTTTCTTTGCTTCCCTCCCCAAATCAACCCTTCTCCTCCACTTTGTGACCGAAGCAAGTCTAGAACGGCCATTTCTTGGTTTAGGCCGGACTTGTACAGATTGATCTCTCGAATCTATAAAGTGCTCACGTGCAGCACATTTGTTTAGGGTTTGAACCAGTTTCTCACTAACCTACCGAATTTACCGAAATCGGCAGAAACGATTTTTACCCATAAATACCTGGATAAGGAACCAAGTACGGGGGATCAAAAATGACGCCTGCACCTGGCCTCACTACTCATGAGAGGGTCTTCTTCCATGTCTACGACAAGAACCATCGAGAATCATCCACCGTTTGAACCACATCCATGCCCTAATTGGCTAACGCCCATCTCCAAGTAACCAACGGTGGTCACCAAAGGCAAGTTTTCGTGCGGCTCTACCCAAGAATCATCCTCCGAACCGGATTCCTCCTGCGAACTTGAGTCAGATATTTCCCAAAAGAGGAAACAAAAGAAGAAAGAAAAGAAGTGCGAAACTCACCGAACCACTTCCCGAAACATAACCAGTGCTGTCGGAGGAATCACTCTCACTTGTCGAACCTTCTTCTCTCTATGACTCATCATCGCTATGAGAAGGCTCAATGCTGCTGGAGTTCTTTGAAGAAATTTCCGTCTCCTGGCAACGTGCAAGAGCAACGGCGAGCATTAACACTACCGAAGCCTGAAGGAAACAAGACACATGTTCTCACCAAATTCACGTGTTTTGAGACAAACCAATGAAGAGGCGACACATACCTCGTTATTGGAAGAACTGAAAGACACAAAGCCGTGGGAGGATCTGTGAAACCGTCCGGAACCCGCCAAAGACGATTCTTCGTTCTCCGTTCCTTGGCCTCGGGGCTTTCGAATTGTTAGGCTACTTTCGCTTGGGATCTCTCAACATTGGATACTCCTTCAAACTGCCGGGGAAGGTTTGCAACGAACGTTTTCCACCATGTTATTCACAAAATCTCGGATCATAATAAACTCGTCCCACAAAACTCATTATAGCCAAAGGTCGTCGAAGTTACTCTTCCCATTTGAAAGAAGGGAAGACGGATACCCATCTTAAGGGCATCAAGCGTCCAAGGGCGACACGCAATGAATCCTTAGGGATCACCGGTCGGTAAACAAGAGGCACCCTTGATCGAAACCCATGTGACGAGCAAGACGGTCAATATTGTATGCGACTATCTGGAAAGACCCCACGAAGAAAGACGGTATATAACCTGGAAAGCGACTTTGAATGAACGAGTTTTCGCCAACGCTCAAATCGTCATCGAAGACAAAGACATGAGCGGAAAGCGAGAAGCAAAGGTGTCAATTTGAGTCACTGACCTATGGGCCGGCCCCATGGACTAAAATTGATTTCATGCAACTTATCAAGAAAACTAACCAAGCTCACGCCAACTCTTGGGCCTTTGTTCACCCATCGAAGAATTCGAGAGCCCCCAACTCATGGGAAGCGAAGGCGCGTTTCGAGCATACTTCTCGAAGTGCTCCCATAGCCGGACTTGCGGAAAAGCAACGTGCACATATGAATCCACTTTCATGAAACCATTCGAAACTTGCATGTTCGCAACTAGGTTATCCGAGATGCACATACAGGAACTAAGGAACAACTTGCCAATGGGAAGAACTTCACCCTTTGCCAACTTCACAAAGAATCGCTAACAACTCCGGTCTTATTCCTTTCTTGCCGAACCGTCATCAAAAATGTCTCTGGACAACCAGAGAGCCAAAAATGCGGCGACATGAAGATCATTTGCTTTTACTCTCAGACTCAAACTCGTCCGGAAACCATTGAGATATCCACCAACCGTAAGGGCACCTTTCATCCTCTTTCCGGGAAGAATCCTTCGACTTCGCAATGGAGTCTTTCCGAGCAAAATCCCCCAACTTAGCGGCCAGGTCATCCCGCATAATTGGATTTTAAGATTCCGATTCTGGGAAGATTCAAAGAAGAGAGCCACACTCTCCAAGGAAAAAGTTATCTCTCCCCATCTACATATGATTGTATGGGTGTCCGAACACCATCCGGAGATGAAAGCAACCAAGCCTGGGATATCCTTCCTAATCTGGAGATTTCTTCAAGTCTTGACAAAGATCAATGACCTGCGCTCGAGTCAAGTTGGTATTTATATGCTCCTTGCTCACCATGAACTCAACCCATCTATCAAAAGAACGCAATGGGCTTGGACACATCCTGAAGTCAGAACCGAATGGTGCTCTCTGGTCAAACCGAACGTGTCTTCCTTTCATCCTCACCACCGGTTAGAAAAATTGGCACGAAACACGGGTGATTCTTCCGAGCGGGGCGAGGCCTCTAGTGAAGAATTCATCATCTCGTGTTCGGTTTGGAATTAAGAGCATCCTTCGACGAAGTGAAATTTGATTCGGTAACATCTTATCGAATTCCTTCATAACAATTTGGTAATAAGATATCTCGCACAAAACAAACGGAGAAAGACGAAGTTATCTCCCTGACACATAATCGTACCCAACAAAAAAAAAAAAATGGAAAGGAGGACGTATTTTATTCGGGTTCAAGACTATATACACAGTATTTTATTCGGGTACAAGTGTGTCTACAGTATCTTTCTTCGGGTTCAGAATTATATACGGAGCATCCTCTACGGGTTCAAAATACACACGCAGTATTTTCTTCAGGGTTCAAATATTTCTTTCAGGACCGAAAATTCATATATGTAATATTTCCTACGGGTTCAAACAATATATGCAGTATTTCCCTTGGTTGCATACATACAATATTTTCTACAAGAGGCACGCCAAGAAATCATATGCAAGGATTGTGGAAGTGCCTACTCTTAAGGTTTACACCTACGTGAAAAGAAAAAAATAAAGAGAAAAAAGTACTCGAAGACATACCTGGAAGCCGGTTTCTCTTTGCCGCTAGTATGAAAAGAGGAAAGAATAAAGCGCAGGATGGGGAGAAAGGGGCTTTATATATATATATATATATAGGCGTGAAGACTTTGAAATAGGGAAGGATTTCCCTTTTACCAAAATCACGCGCGTAAGAAACGGGCCCACAAAGGGTACGACTTCCCAATGTCGCCCAAGTCACGCCTGCAAGCACGGTTTCCAAGCTGCACCGGCCCCACCAATTGCGCCGACCTGCAAGCACGCACGGCTTCTACACTCTACGCTGGTCCCACCAGCTAGCACACTCAGTTTCCCAACTCACGCCAACTTCCCAACGTCGCCCAAGCTGCGCCGGGCCCACCAATTGTGCCAGCCTCCCGATTTGTGCAAAACTACCAGAGACAAGGATTCCAAATCCTATTTATAGTAGGTCGACAAGTCTCCTTCAATTTTCTTTACGGTTTCTTTGTTAATAGTTTGTCACCATCTTATGCTTACCTCGCAACAAAGCCCCCCTGTTCGGAGCTAAGCGGGGACTTAATGTTGATGGTGGTTTTTAAACAAGGGGTAAAATCGTAAAACCCCATGACCTAGTGTTACCCGCAACACATTAACTAAGAGCATTTAACTCAGGTGTAAATAATTAATAGGGGTATTTTTTTCAAAATACTGGATTAGGGTTTACAACACACGAACCCTAATTCCAAAACCAAGCCGCATATCTCGCGCACCATGGCAACAATGCCAAATCAAGCCGCACACTGCGCACCATGGCAACAATGCCAAACCAAGCCGCACACTGCGCACCATGGCAACAACGCCAAAACCAAGCCGCATACTGCGCACCATGGCAACAATGCCAAACCAAGCCGTATTCTGCGCACCATGGCAACAATGCCAAATCAAGCCGCATGATGCGCACCATGGCAACAATGCCAAATCAAGCCGCATGCTGCGCACCATGGCAACAATGCCAAATCAAGCCGCATTCTGCGCACCATGGCAACAATGCCAAATCAAGCCGCATGTTGCGCACCATGGCAACAATGCCAAATCAAGCCTCATACTGCGCACCATGGCAATAATGCCAAATCAAGCCGCATGCTGCGCACCATGGCAACAATGCCAAAGCAAGCCGCATCTTCGCATACCATGGCAACAATGCCAAACCAAGCCGCATATCATGCACCATGGCAACAATGCCAAACCAAGCCGCATGTTGCGCACCATGGCAACAATGCCAAACCAAGCCGCATGTCGCGCACCATGGCAACAATGCCAAACCAAGCCGCATGTCGCGCACCATGGCAACAATGCCAAACCAAGCCGCATATCTGCGCACCATGGCAACAATGCCAAACCAAGCCGCACACTGCGCACCATGACAACAATGCCAAACCAAGCCGCACATTGCGCACCATGGCAACAACGCCAAAACCAAGCCGCTATGCCATTGGCACACGCCAAATATAGCGCCCTAGGCTTGCAAGACTTGCAACTAGGTCAACATGGTCGTCGTGCCATTGGCACATGCCAACACGTACCGCAAGCCATATTTCCAAGCCGCTATGCCATTGGCACATGCCAAATATAGCGCCCTAGGCTTGCAAGACTTGCAACTAGGTCAACATGGCCGTACGTGCCATTGGCACATGCCAACACGCATCTTGCAAAGCTATATTTCCAAGTCGCTATGCCATTGGCACATGCCAAATATAGCGCCCTAGGCTTGCAAGACTTGCAACTAGGTCAACATGGCCGTACGTGCCATTGGCACATGCCAACACGTACCACAAGCCATATTTCCAAGTCGCTATGCCATTAGCACGCGCCAAATATAGCGCCCCTAGGCTTGCAAGACTTGCAACTAGGTCAACATGGCCGTACGTGCCATTGGCACATGCCAACACGTACCGCAAGCCATATTTCCAAGTCGCTATACCATTAGCACGCGCCAAATATAGCACCCTAGGCTTGCAAGACTTGCAACTAGGTCAACATGGCCGTACGTGCCATTGGCACATGCCAACACGTACCGCAAGCCATATTTCCAAGTCGCTATGCCATTAGCACGCGCCAAATATAGCGCCCTAGGTTTGCAAGACTTGCAACTAGGTCAACATGGTCGTACGTGTCATTGGCACATGCCAACACGTACCGCAAGCCATATTTCCAAGCCGCTATGCCATTGGCACACGCCAAATATAGCGCCCTAGGCTTGCAAGACTTGCAACTAGGTCAACATGGCCGTACGTGCCATTGGCACATGCCAACACGTACTGCAAGCCATATTTCCAAGTCGCTATGCCATTGGCACATGCCAAATATAGCGCCCTAGGCTTGCAAGACTTGCAACTAGGTCAACATGGCCGTACGTGCCATTGGCACATGCCAACACGTACCATTAGCAAGCCATATTTCCAAGTCGCTATGCCATTAGCACGCGCCAAATATAGCGCCCTAGGCTTGCAAGACTTGCAACTAGGTCAACATGGCCGTACGTGCCATTGGCACATGCCAACACGTACCGCAAGCCATATTTCCAAGTCGCTATGCCAATAGCACGCGCCAAATATAGCACCCTAGGTTTGCAAGACTTGCAACTAGGTCAACATGGCCGTACGTGCCATTGGCACATGCCAAACACACTCGCCTGGTAGCCTAACCTCGCAAACCGTGCAACCTACCACCAAGGCCACGGCCCTAACGGCCATGCATGCCATTGGCACATGCCAAACACACACGCCGGGTAGCCTAACTTGCAAACCGTGCAACCTACCACCAAGGCGTTCCACACACGCCATTGGCACATGCCACACACGCCACTAGCAGCTCCGGCATTGCCACTTGCCCTCGAGGTGCAACTCGCAACAAAGGCATTCCGCACATGCCATTGGCACATGCCACATGCGCCCCTAGCAGCACCACTTGCACTCAAGATGTAACCAACACTCGAGACGTCAACACAAACTGGGGGATGCTTTCTAGGGTTTTGGTTTGGCGGTCACAGCATGCAGCGTACACTACGCTCACATTAAGAAAGCATGAAAAGGAATAAAGCGGTCAAATAAAAGAGGAAATAATGGTGAAAACGTTTTCACCCATTAACGCCATGCGGTTACCACCTCCTCCCATTATTTCACCCTTTACTCTCTTCCTTCATGAGGCCGTGGTACGTTTCAATCTCGACTTGTATAAATAGGTCTTACCTATTTCCACCAGACAACAAGTCTCGGTCAGGAGAAAAATACTACACTCTCAGAAAAGGCTACTTTGCAAGCTCTCCAAAAAGCTTTCATCTCTTGCAAGCTTCCTAAGCTTTCACTTTCTGATACAAGTCGAGATACTACTCTCCCAGAACTATTCTGGTCTCAACAACTTTCTTTGCTTCCCTCCCCAAATCAACCCTTCTCCTCCACTTTGTGACCGAAGCAAGTCTGGAACGACCATTTCTTGGTTTAGGCCGGACTTGTACAGATTGATTTCTCGAATCTATAAAGTGCTCACGTGCAGCACATTTGTTTAGGGTTTGAACCAGTTTCTCACTCACCTACCGAACTTACCAAAATCGGCAGAAACGATTTTTACCCATAAACACCAGGTTATTCCTCGAAGTTGCCAGAAGAGGGTTTGTTTGAGGTTTCGGAGAATATTCCGACGAAATCTTACCTGTAAATGAATGGATTCATCGTTCTTACAAAGTTTCCATCTTATAGTGGTCTACATTGAGCTTCATATTTATCGATTTTGATGATGTATCATGCTAAGTTTGAAGTCAGAACCCTCCCAGAGCTTCTTGGTTCATAATTTTGATGTCGTTATACCACATTTGAAGTTCGAATCGACACTGAGCTTCATATTTATCGATTTTGATGATGTATCATGCTAAGTTTGAAGTCAAAACCCTCCCAGAGCTTCTTTGTTCATATTTTGTATGTCGTTATACCACATTTGAAGTTAAAATCTACACTTGAGTTTCATATTTGTCGATTTCGATGATGTATCATGCTAAGTTTGAAGTCAGAACCCTCTCAGAGCTTCTTGGTTCATAGTTTGTAAGTCTTTATACAGAATTTAAAGTTTGAATCGACACTGAGCTTTGTATTCATCAATGTCGATGATGTATCATGCTAAGTTGGAAGTCAGAACCCTCTCAGAGCTTCGTGGTTCATAGATTGTATGTCATTATACCGACTTTGAAGTTCGAAACGGCATTGAGCTTCATATTTATCGATTTTGATGATGTGTCATGCTAAGTTCGAAGTCAGAACCCTCTCAGAGATTTTTGGTTCATAGTTTGTATGTCGTTATACCATATTTGAAGTTCGAATCGACACTAAGCCTCATATTTATCGATTTCGATGATGTCTCATGCTAAGTTTGAAGTCAGAACCCTCCCGGAGCTTCTTTCTTCATATTTTGTATGACGTTATACCACATTTGAAATTCAAATCAACACTTGAGTTTCATATTTGTCGATTTCGATGATGTATCCTGCTAAGTTTGAAGTCAGAACTCATCCGGATCTTCGTGGTCCATCTTTAGTAATCTTATAGCCTGAGTCTAACAGTGTGAACTAAAGCTACTTCATGACCTGTATGACTAGTCAAAATTACTTCATGACCTATGTAACTAGTCGAAATTCAAACCGGAAGCACAAAGAGAAATCACAAAAGCACATAGAAACACACCAATTATCGAATTCATTTCTTATTTTTCAGCTTCATTCTTATACATTTTTTGGATTTTTTTGTATCAGAATGTCGAACAATGTCCTAAATTTGTTAATATTTTTTTTGGATTTTTCATATCGAAAGTTGATAATAAAACCGAATTTAGTTTAGCAAAGAAGCACAATTTAGCAAAGAAACACAAATTTCTCATATACTGGCGTTGATCCGTATGACCTTCCCTAATCGTATCTCTACCGTTTAAAGATATCCATGATCCATGTGACCTTTCCTAATCAAATCTCTGCCGTTCAAATATGTTGAAAGAAAAAGAAAAACAAACAAAAAAATCTCTCTCTTTACTTCTTCATTTTCCTCTCATCTCTTCCGCCTCCCCTGAAGAAAACCCTAACCACCTCTACTGAATACAGCCGGTCTCACTCTCTATTCAAAATTTTAATGAAGTAAATCAATAGATTTCTCTGTACAAAAACCCTAAATCATCAAATCTACTGGATGCATCTCGATTTGATAACCGAGAACAAAAATCAACTATATAAGATGAGTTTCTTCCCTTTATCTCTTATTTAGATTTTGTTGAATCCAAATCTGATTTGTTAAGAAGTGTTTTTCAGTTTGGGTGTTTATTTTTATTTTTTAGTTGATTTATTTTTTGGATGATTTTGTAGCTTCGAGTGGGGAAGATTGTGCTACACTTGTTGAAGCTTTAAAGGTCATTTTTTTTCTGAAAAAAAATAATCAGATTCTTGTTGATTTAGGCTCTTTTTTTTTTGCTGATTCTGTTTTTAGATTAAGCTTCAGATTTTTGGTTGACAACTTTCTGATGTACTTAAAAACAGGTTATAAAAGTTGTTGTTGCTGCCATTGAAATAGATGATGAATAGAGAGATTAAAGAAGAGACATGAGTCATGAAATGAATAGGAAGGATGGATTTGTTGTGGATTCGAGTTGTTTGAAGTTTTGAGAAAGTTTTCAAGCCGTGAAATGAACAAGAAGATGGTTTACTTCCATGTGTGTAAGGTGATGAATGATTTCAGAGTTATGACGGGATAAGAAGTGATGGGTTATGCTTGTAATCACATTTTCAGGTAGTGAGAAAGAGAACAAGTACAACAAAGTTGCCGCTATCAACAACTTAAGAAATGCACATCAGCTGTTCGATAAAAGGCCTAATTCTCTGCCAATTCCTTACTACTATGTCGAAATCTTTTGTTTCTCCTTCAATTTTGAGCAATTTTTATTCAATTTCGAATATAGATTGGGTGAATTAAGCAATGATTGAATATCCAATTCAATCAGTATCTAACCTAAATTCGAAATCGAGTGAATTGACCGAATCACCACCACCATCACCAACTTGGTTCTCTGCTTAGATTGGGTAAATTAAAAATGGGATTGAATTGATTGGGTGAGTTCTCTGTAAGTTTTTTTTTTTTTTTTTAGTATTTATCCTTTTAGGCATGTATCTTAAGACTTGCATACACTTTAGTTTGCACATAATGATCTGAGATGTTTTTATTTTCAGCATATTTGTAACTCAAGTCCATGCCGATACGGGCCTTACGGCACAACTTATTCACTAGAACATCATGTTTTTACATCTAGCTATTGTGTTGTACTAATTCTGTTGATGTTTGCTTGCTGTAGGAGCTCGATTGTTCACCCGAGATATCAATCCTGCAGAAATGAGCTCATTCTTGCGCCGAAGTTATAGGTTCTGGTGCTGCTAAAATGAGGTTATGAGCTGGGTGCGAAGTGGTTCAAAAGGTGTATTCCTTGTAAAAATCCCCCTTCTGTATTAGAAATGAATGCTAAATGTGAACAGATTAGGTTTCTTGTTTATAGTTTTCCTTTTTCTGCGTATAAATTTTCATTGAGGCATTATTGATACCGGAGCCCCATGCTATCCGATATTATACCATGTTGCTTGGAGTTGCTTGACTAATTTGACATTCAGACTTTTCAGGGTACTGGCATGGTGAAAATTAGGTGTAGAATATCAGCGACTTATTGAATTTATACTAGATAAGATTTTTAATTATAGTTCTGGTCTATTTTTGTACACTCTAAGATTTGGTACGAATTATAATGTTGTGTACAGTTTCATTCCAAAGCCTAAACTACTAGTAACATTATCTTTGTCTACATGGAAAGCTATACTTGTGCTGATTTTATTTGTTTCTTCATTTGCTCGTTGCAGTTATGTTGTTGATGCTGCTGATCACGACAATGTAACCATCTCAAAATGTGAACTTCATGACCTGTTGAGCAAGCCTTCGCTGAACGGCATCCCTTTGCTGAATCTGGGTAACAAGATTGACAAGCCCGAAGATCTATCCAAACAGGCTTTAACTGATCAAATGTTTGTGAAGTAGAATTGTTTGTATGTGAAGTAGAATTGTTTCTTTCTTTTTACCAACTGTATCTGTCCATGAAGGGATGGGGAAATTTAGGTCATGATTACTTGAAAGATTGTGGACACTGAAGTAACAATAATGGCATTCTCGTTATTATTTGTGCAGGGGATTGAAATCATTGACAAACAAGGTAGTTTGTTGCTTTATGATATCATGCAGAAACTCCACCAACATTCCAAATCTAGGAGCTAAAGAAGATACAACTCAACAAGATCTTTTTCAAGTGTAATTATTGTCATTGTTCCTTTTTCATGTCAAGGTTTGGAGATTTCATTTGGGTGGTGACCAATATGAGAATTTCTCTCTTAGTATTCAGGTTTGTGATTGTTTTATCCCATTGTACGGGTATTTCCTTCTGTATTCTAGTTCCGGCCTCTTTGTATACCAAGTCCTTTTTATTTATCCATATCTTGATTGAACCCAATTCCTTGTAAGCTAAAACGGATCACTTCCATTTAGCAATGTAACCCAGACTACCATACTGGAATGGGTATGTTGCCTCCACATTTGTAGCGGAGGCCCATATCTGCATTTTACGATTTATATGATATTTTTAGACATGTTCAAAGAATCTATCATTTTGTTTTCTTTCGTTGCTCAACACGCTTTCATACAAGGTGATTTGAAGTTAGCTAGGTAATGCAATTGGAGTGGTAGGTCTTGAATGAATGTAAATGTGTTACACTGGCAAGTTAATATGAAATTATGAATGTGAAATACTTTCGGCAATTCGGTTTCAGCTATAATTTTTTTTTTCAAAATAATTATATGCACACAACTTCTAATAAGAGTTGTGTTCTATATTTCAACTACACAACCCAAAGATTGTGAAAGAATGTCTTTACGACATAACTAGGTGTTGTCCAACATAGTTCTACAACTCTAACAAGTGTCATGCAAATCCTATTCATAATAGTAATAAGAGTTGTTACATATTTCTACAATACACATCCTAGGTTGTCTAAGATAGTCTTTCAACTTATACAAGTGTTGTGTTACATATTTCTACGATACGCATCCTTTGTTGTGTAAAATAGTCCTACAACACAAGCAAGAGTTTTGTTAGGCTTTAAAAAAAAAAATCGAAAGAGAATCACAACTTTGGCAAAATATTGTCGAACCATGAAGCACATCACCTTTTACAACTCTTAATCAAGCATTGTAGAAAAGCATGGACTTTCTACAATACCCCCTTTCCACAATGCATAAAATGGAGTTGTCGTAGGGGTACTACAACTCTAATCTATAGTCGTCAATGATGATTTTTCCCGTAGTGGATCAACTTTTCGTTCCTTAGTTTTCTTTGTTTTTGTTTTGTTTTCTCTTCTCGTCTCTTTATTTCTCTTTCTCTCCTTTAAATTTTATCTATGTACTTGATTTTTACCTCTTATAAATGTTGGTACATGAATAAAGTTCTTCCCTTTTCAAAAAAAAAAAAAGTCCCAAGGCGTCTAAAATTATTTTCTACGAAGCACCTGTTGTTTGAATGTGCTATTTTTTCTCAAGGATGTATAATTTACTCTCGGGACATATTGGAGACTCAAGGGAGAAACTATTCCTTGTGTTACAAAAAAGGAAAAGTGGGTCTTGAATTTGATTCAAATATATTCTTACATTTCTCTTATTCATTGTGGTCGACATTTGTTGTTGTTGATTTGGTCGATGTTTGTTGTTGTGATTAGTCTGGGATAAGGTTTATTTTATGGATTAGATTTAATTTCCCTTAAAATGTATAGTTTGTTCATGAAGGATCTGTGGTTGTATCCTGCACCAACTTTCGTCTCTATTTTTTAACACCATAGTCACATGATATATGAATTTTCTATGTTGTGCTTACTATTCGATTGCTAGCAACAAATTTTTTATTCGTAAGAACATATATTGGAGGCCTCTTGAGACTGAGGATCTGCAGGTTTTAGTTAACTGGATTTGAGCATATGATCACATTGTGTTGTTTTCATTGTTGCGGCGGAGGTTATAGGTTTAACACCAAGCTGTTCATGTATGATGTAGACATCTACATATATGTTATCAGGTGTTCGAAGTTATATACATGTTAGTCTGGGAGATTGAAAGTTATACGAAAATTGTTGAACATATTATTAGAACGATTATTACAAACTTTGGCACCTAAATCATTTCCATTTTCCTAGTTTCGATTATCCGAGCTCTTAGATGAGCGAGAAAACCCATTATGTTTTTGTTGACGGCAAGATTACCTCCTAATCCTATACATATGTGGGTTACAAACTTACAAGTTAATTTACCTATTGATGCATTTTGTGTCTGTTTCTAGATCCTTTTGGTGTAACTATTGTCGGTACTTGGTACCAATATTATTTATTTGTAAGAATATCTATACAAATGGCGTAAAAACAAGGATCACCGTATTATAAATTATTGTTTTAATAAAAAATACACAATATTCTCTTTTAATTACTGTTTTTCTTGCAATAATCTTGTCATTAACTTGTTTTTGGGGTTTGGGACGGATATAAGTGTTTTTATTTATATTATTTTCTTATTGATTTTTATTCACATTTTCTCCATACAAAGAAAAAGACTTATTTCCCTCTGTTAAACTTTATTTTTTCGGACCGAGATGAACAAATTTTCCGGGCTGGTTCGATATCAAAAATATGTTTATGTGAGGAATTTATTTTTTTCTATTTTTCACTATAAATATCTATTGAGATGAATAATCTTCTTCGGCACAAAAGTAAGTCTTCTTAAGATAAGTCACATTTTCTCCATACAAAGAAGTCTTGAAGACTTCACGAATCGTTTAATGAGTATTGTGATTTTATCATTGAATCCTCTGTTGAAAGAATTTCAAAAAAGAGGAGCAGAGAACGCCTTTTAGATTTTTTTACGTTTCTAACCTTAGATGAGGAAATCCACATTTTCTGGGATAGACAATAAGACGTTATTTGCTTTTTATGTGTTTGACCGAACCCGCAATCCCTTGACCCGGTGGGTGAATTGTTGTTATTCCGTCATGCTGATTTCTTTCTTCTTTAGAGAATAAAGGGAAAAAAAAGAGGACAACTACTAAGAGAAGAATCAACACACATCTTCACTAATAGGTCATCCATTTTGCTGCTTTAATTGGGTAAGAAACTGCTAATGCTACATGTATATATATACAGTAAAAACTCCATATATTAATAAACTCTATATATTAATAAAAAATCAGAGTCCCAATTTGGGCCAGTTATAAATAGTATTAACCTCCATATTCTAATATTAATAGTTTTCTTAGTCCCGTCATAAGGAATTTACCTCCATATATTAATATAACGTCACTATTGGAAACTTATAGATCTTGTTACATCAAAATTTAAGATGTAACAAAATACTTATCTATAGTTTTTTGAGAAAATGATGTAACTTTTTGGATTGTTATCACATCTTTCAATTTACGGATGTGTAAGACCTCATTAATATGAACACCTTCTTGTTAAAGCGAAAACATTCACAACTTGTCGAGCATGTTTAAAACTTCTTGGCATGAAATATTTGGTATTTTTGTATTATCATCATCAAGATTATCTCCCCACTTTTTTGTCTAATTCCATCGTTCTTCGATTAAAGCATATACGCCTTGTTGTTGATTTGGACGATTACGGAAGGTATCCATATCCATTATCATTTGCACACTTTGAATTAGCAAAAAAATATATATATATATATTTTTCTGGTATACTTCCCTATATTAATAAATTCCATATATTAATAACTTTGTGAAGTCCCAAAGCTATTAATGTACAGAGTTTTTACCGTAGATCCAATATCTTTGATGAGTAGTGTATGTACTTAATTTAGTAAATTGGGTCTGACTTCATACATACATTCTTAATTACACAATGCGTTGTCGGCCCTCTAACCTGCAAATTCGACTATTGCATAAATTACGGATGCAATTCTCGCATGGCTAGGTGCTTTTTAGAGACAGCTAATGGGAGTTTGATGTTACAAAACGAACTTACGGTTACACTTCACAAAAATAATTGTCACCATAGACATTTTTTTTTGGGCTTCTTCAGAAAATATTAATTGGGCCACCTAGGCACCCAGTTTCAGATTTACAAGGTCAAAACAAACTTGTCCACCTCAGCATTTGCAGGAAAAAACAAAACAAAAAAAAAAAAAAAAAAACTTGCGTACACATGTGTTAGTAGTCGGGATCAAAAATACTAATAAACTCCATTACCCTTTGAAGAAGGGAGGCTATCAATGTATTGCTGATGGAGATCTGGTTATGTTGATGGGGAATATGATAGTCTATGCATTAAAATTTATCTAAATGCCAAATTGATGAATTCAACTCGTAGTACTGTCTGCTTATGAACAGGCAAGGCGAGCAAAACAGGAACCGTATATACAGATGGGCCACATAAAGATAGGATAGTGATAGTGGCACTTGTTTATTTACAGGTTGGATTTTGCCGGCCTTTGATTTGATGAATCGACTATTGACCGAATTAACAAATGATATTGGAGTTATTTGGACGCTAAAGACATCAGCAGCTATTATGTAGCCTTATTACTATTGCCAACTGCTGATAATGATTTTGATTATATACTAGAAAAATAACCGGTTATGATATGCACATCACGTAATTAATCATTCATTGACATACTAGAAAAATAACCGGTTGATGCATGGATCTCATAAAGTTTACGACCAGTAATTTTCTTATCATTCATTGACATATATAGTAGTTACCCATTAGACTGATTTTCCAATGATTGGACTACCTAAGGGAGTCCTTTTATGTGATGAGAAAATATAAGCTTGTCCGTTACCCTTTTTATCCAATTTCATTTGAACCCGATCAAATTGAATCACACTGTACTGTTTTTGTTTTTAATTGCGATCAAACTGAAATAATTCTTAAGATTCGCAATACTCGTGATTCACGATATATATATATACCTCTTCTTAAACACTCTAGAACTCAAACACCTTGCTTCTCAAATAAACTCCAACTTCCAAATATCGCATAATGTGTCAACAACGTACGTTGATCAACAACTCAAATCACCATATCTTGGTTTAACTTCCAACATCTGGTAATATAGAGAACTATTAAAATGTACCTGCAGAAAATAATGATTAAATGAATTAATGATTAAATTCTGCACTAGGGAAGATATTTAAGATGTAAATGAAAAACTTAAAGTTAAGTACTGATAGTTCAAAAGAAGTAGGAAAAATTTCTAGTGAAAAAAGAAAAATTTGATAGTATATAAGATTTTTGGGAGAAGATTTAAATTCTTAGAAGATATACATACTGAAATAAACTCAAATGAGACGCAAACATATGAAACGAACATAGGAAAGAAAGATATAACTACCCATAAGATATTATTCATGCTAACTACACATAACGCACACACCACATACGTAAGTGCTTATAGCAGGCATCTCACACATGTCGCGATGGAGCCAACAGTTCGGGCTCGTGCAAACGGACCGATAACTCGCTCAACGTTTGGACAAATACACCAAACAATCATCTTTAGGACAAATTGTAGGTACGTAAACAAGATCATCGCAGCCATCCGTTCTATATCTCTTAAAATCTAGTAATGATGTGAAGACTGCAATGAACAAAACCAAATGATTAACGGCGTATCTTTGTCCAACACATTGATGAGGGCCAGCACCGAACACCAAAAAGTTTCTCTTATAGAGTTGATCTTCTTGACGATTTTCAGAAAACCGGTCTGGATCGAAGAGTTCCGGTTCGGTAAAACCTTGAAATGACGATTCAAAAACCGAAGGAAAAACCATGGTGCCTTTAGGAATTGTGTAAGATTCTGTCAATTGAAAATCTTGTCCAGCAATATGAGGTACTAATGGTGCTGGAGCTCTATATCGCATTACCTCTCTAGCTACAGCTTCAGTATATTTCATTTCTCTCAAGTTTTCAGCCGTTATTAGTTTGCCAGACTCCACGGACCATATTCGACTCACTTCTTGGCGAACTTTCGATAAAATTTCTGGGTTCTTCTCTAATAATGTCACTGCCCATAGTAGTGATGAAGTTGAAGCGTCTTGAGCTGCATAAAGGAAATCGAATAGATGTCCGCCAATTTCGACATCGCTTGAATGTGGCACTTCATTTGAATCGGACCCATTTTCTTGAATTTCTTTTAAGAGTTGCTGCATCCAAAAATCAATCAAGCAAACTGGTTCTTCCCCTGATTGTAATTTCATTTTACTTTGATTCACACAATTAGTAAGTGTGTCCACTAACCGAGTAACTGCAAGCCGAGCTTTTTGGAATCCAAACCCAGGTAAGTCTATTGGTAATGTTAATGTTCCTTCATTGAACAGATTATAATCTATGTTGAATTCCTCACGAGATTTCTCGTTCAAATAAGGACCAACAAATACGGCTTGAGAAGTATCAAGATTCATGTCGCGACATAGAAATCGCAACGGTAATGGTTTTTTACCATTTTGGATTGATAAATTTACCCATTTTGTCAAATGCTGAAGTATTATTCTTTGTTGTAGAGACAGATACGTAGATAAAGCTTTAGGTGTAAAATTTGGTGCAATTCGTCCTCGAAGATCTTTATGTTCTTGACCTGACAGGTAAATGAGATTATGTTCACCAAACAATTTTTTCCCAAAAGGATGACCAACGAAATGAAATGCATCAGGACGAACATTCGCAAATACTTTATGAGAAAGCTCAGAGTTTTGAATGAAAATGATGAAGTGACCCATAATATAATTTGTTGAGAAGCCCATATTCGAATCTTTTGCTGCTTTAGCCGCGTCTTCCCAGAATTGTGTTGGGTTTCTAATAAGTTGAACTACATTACCTAAGAAAGGTAAGATTAGCATCGGACCTGGTGATGATTTCTTCTTCCTTATGTATGTGATTTGTTCTATGAATATGAAGAATGATACGACACATAGCAAGTATGGTATGATTGATACCAATATACTCCATAGAGATATAAACTCCATTTTTTTTTATGTCAAATTAAACTGGAAATATGGTTTTTCCAGAATCAATAAACTGAAAAAACTATAACATCCGAGAGAACGATAATCCAAGAATCTCGTGAAATGAAATCCGTGAAAGTGCATGCCGAGTAGGAAAAATAGTATATATAAGAGTAGAAAGAGATAAATTACTAAATGGTAAGAGAGGGTGTGAGTCTATAATGATACTACTAAGCGTCAGTATATATAGAACTTGATGTTAACATCCTCTCTGATAACAGTAAGGGTTGTTTCCTAAATGCATGAGATAGTAAACTTCCTTGAAGGCAGACAATGGTTTAGATTGAATCCAACGCTTGGGAGTGAAGCCATCACGTCTTTTTAACCGTGTGGTCTTTTATACATTTTGTCACACTACTACAGTTTTGAAAACCGT
Source organism: Papaver armeniacum (assembly GCA_023531295.1). Lineage (NCBI taxonomy): Eukaryota > Viridiplantae > Streptophyta > Magnoliopsida > Ranunculales > Papaveraceae > Papaver > Papaver armeniacum. The sequence continues at coordinate 62,593 of JAJJWW010016943.1, read as the reverse complement.
GGTGCGTGATACAAAGTTCCTTTCGATTTTATGGATTACCCCACTCTGAGTTAGAGCAATCACTACCGGAGGGAATTCTCACCCCATAGGGAAATAACACTACTACGTACCCGTCCTCCGCAGATAAGTATTAGGCAAATTATACACATATATTAGATTAGACCCATATTTTAAAAGAAAATCAATCTAGGTATTTTAATGTTTAGCCTGTTTTGCAAAGTATGTTTAGCCAGAATGATCTTTAACTGATCAATAATACTATGTATTCTGACTAGAAATCAGCATTACAGTGCCTATTACATAAGATCTTAAATCCAAATTTACAGTGCTAAAAACCCAACCAGTTTATAAATGTTTAATGGATACCGTGCTAAGCTTTATAATGAATAATCACACGTCATCGTATTATAATAGGATCAGAAACTATTGCTAAGCTTTATAATGATTGACGATATCATGCTTATTTTGTATCTTCTTTAAATTAGATTTGCGTGATATGCATGCTTAAAATGTCAACTCTTCTGTCGACATGAGAGGTTAAGTGCGTATTAGAAAATTAAAATCAACGTTCATTTAATATCACCTCGAATCTTCGATGTCAATGCCGTTGGCGTAAGAGAAAGATATGTCATTTGTTCTGTAATTTTCTATATATAGAGAGGGAAAGTTAAAGGAATCTACATAAGTCAGTCACCAATGGAGAAATCGTTGGAGCCTAGCTAGTTTATAAGACACGGGCTTTTGGAGGAGTTCAAATCCGTGTGGAACTCCCAAACCGTGTGTCTAAGAGCATCTCCAATGGAGTATGAGTATTTATCACATGTGGAGACCTAAAAAAAAAATATTTATGACAAAAACTTCAAAACAAATCTTGTTTTGATAAGCATCTCCAGTGGTAGTTGTATGCATATCTGTTTTGATATACTTGTCGCTTATTTATAGAAAAAATAATTCATCAAATCTAAAAGATTAATTAAAATAATAACAAATTGATGACGTGGGTATGGATGAGAGTCTCCAAAAACCCATACTCTATTCCAAACTCAAATTTTCACGTCGTATTAAATTTTGATTATCTAACCATCATTGGAGAGGTTTTTTTTATTGCGAGTTTCTAAAATCCTAAATGGCATCAATATTTTTAAAACCCATACTCCATTGGAGATGCTCTTAGGTCGGTGATTTTGTGTTTATCTCAACATGAATTCCCAACTTGTAGGAATTGTTTTGTAGTCGGCCAAGTAAACCGTGTATAGAAGACCTAGCTAGCTAATTAGTATAAATAGCCTATTAGAGAAAGAAAATATACACACCAAAAATTCTTCTTTTTCTCTTAGGATTTACGTATTTTCTCCCAAATGATAATATATAAATCTCTTATTTTTCCCGAGGATTCAACCTCGTTAAATACTAGTGTTTCCTTTTCCCTAAAAACTAAATCATGCGTCACTTTCAATCAAATGTATCATAAATGATTTGTTTATATATTTGATTAGTTGACATTGAATGATTAGTTGTAGCCTTTCAAAATTGTAAAAAAGCTTTGTGCATATCCATCGTGTGCTTGTGGTAGTGTAGACGGCAAGTAATACTTGGAGTCTGTCTCTGGGATAAGATAAACTGACCAGGAAACAAGCATACTATTTAATCTATCTTTACACAAATTATGGGGATGTTGTAATATATCTGTTTTTAAAACAAATCGTTGGCTCAAAATGAATATTGGCAACTGACAATTGAGATGATAAAATAATTACTTTAGACTTTAGAGCATATGGAAATATTCAATTTGTAATTAAAAAAATCAATATGCTGAATACCTGCTAACCCTAACAGACCTCAATCTTGAACAAATATGGCTGACAGTGACGTTGAAGTTGAGAAAACTGAGTTGGCCAACATTATTGCAGTTTCTTTGAAAGTTACTAGATAATTGCCAATCTAGATAGATGATGATACATCATAAAAAGAACTCCAAAATAATTCACAAACGGGGAATCAAACACTGCATGTAGACTATTTTTTTTATTTTTTATGTTTTATTGTAAATCTCATTGGTCCATGACAAATCAGTTTAATTAGGTTAACTTTTCTCTTATGGTATATTTCTGAAATAAGATCAATAGGGATAACAATACGATTAAGCTTGTTTTTGGTTTGTGATCATTCGACTCTTTGGTCCCTTCGTCAACAGTGGCTACAGTCAGTTGTATTGTTTTTGTTCAAGTACATTCCCCCTGATCGAGCGACGTTGAAACGGATTGCATTGCACCAATTAAAACAACAATCATGAGTAACGAAATATAACATCTAACAAAAGAGAAACCCAGTATTCAATTTGTTCAATATAAATCAAAAGCACTCTTAACATAAATAACAAGTACAACAGAAAATCCAAAGTTTTTAGGGATCGAAATGCGGGAAAGTCTTAAGTGATCAGACAAACACATCTAAAAGAAAACAATTTAAGCATGGTTGTGAAATGTGATTCACCCATCAACCAGTTTTGTTCTTTTTATGGGTTGGGGCTTGGGGATGGGATGCTACTGCTGCACATATTTTCTTCCAAGACCTGATAATAATTAGTGTTGGTATCCAAAGCCAAAATGAATTCGCCAGTACGTAATACCAATAATAATAAAATCTGCTGCAGGCAAAATTATCTCCTTGTAAGAACGACATAACGTAATATGCAACCGTCCCATATATCTGCCCCAAAGAGATGGAGACCTGAAGTAAATCACTGTACGGTTTTGTTTTCGCTATGGCGTACCTGCAAAACAAAAGACAAGTTAGACAACGGTGCCTAGGCTAGACTAATAAGGTTAAGACTAATCATACTTACTTTTCAACATCCAACATATTTAACTTACACTGCCAAAAGGGAGGTTGGACCTTCAAAAACTGCAGTGATGCCTTCAATGGTAACAACTCCTGCATCCCTAGCTGCATATCTCGAGTCACCTTTGCTGTATTCTTTCCCTATAATGAATCTTGTTTCATAAGCTCACCATCAACTATAAATCATTTCGCAATAAAAGTCCATAATAACCAAAGTTGATAGTGTGAGTAAGAACTTACAAACTTCGGAAAGATAAAAGCCAGTCTTGTCCTTGTAGAACTCAGGAGAGAAAACAAAATACCCTTCAAGAATGATGTGGGTAAGGCCAGTGAACGCCCACCAACACATAATCAGCCTCTCAATTTTGGATAATTTGGTACACCGACCTGGCATCACCAGAAAAACTAGCTTAAACTTAATTCATGATTCTAGAATTAAGATTATAAAAATTGATAAACCATGGATTAAACGTTAATAGTATGGAATTAGATGGAATTGGGACGGTAGCATATTACGTTATGTCGTGACCAATTAAGCATTTAATTTTGCTGAAAATACATGAATATTAATATTCTAAAAGACTGAATAATTATTCTGAATTGAATCAAAACTTAAAATTACGAGGAGGAGAGGAGAGGAGATATACCAGAAATGAGCCAGATGAAAGAAGCAACGAGGATAGACGAAACTCCATAGACACCGACAATGGTCGATTGAGGTAGAGAAAGTGGTACGAAATCTTCAAGGATTAGATCCCTGGGCACGTAGGGATGACTCACCATCTTTACTCCTTCCAATAATAATCAGCTGCCTAGTCTTTCTATTCCTCCTCCTGTAAATGCAACAGCAGGAATTAATGAGATATCGGAGGCGTTGGAAACTCACTGTCTCAGAGATGGTTAAGACTTGAGATAGAGAGGGAGTGGGAGTGGGTATATAACTGTATATGTAAGTTTAGCCTGTATGACGACCTTGAAGGCTCGAACAGTTCCAAGATAAATTTATGTAACTACTGGAAGTTGGTACTTATTTTTTTTATTTAACTTTTTTTTTTATGCTGAAGTTGGTACTGAACTAATTGCAGGTAGGGTTGGAACACCCTAATGATCAGAACCCACTCCAATTTAAGGAGTTTGGAAATAGTCCAGAAACCACTAGTCTAGGATATCCAAAAAAAAAAAAAAAAAATGGTACTATATGCCGACACAAAAATAGACATATGGTGACACTTTTTCAAAAATGTTTGTGACACTGTTTTATTCCAGCAGCACTAAAAGGTTGTCTTTGTTGCATCAACTCGCATAAGTCTTGACCACTTACCAGTAATATTGGCGTGTAAGACTCTGTCTAATGGGTATCCAAGATCCAAAATTTGGAGCCAGAACCGTCTTTTATGGGTGTACTGTTAGCTTGATTCCCAGACTGTGCGGCAGGTTGCTTGGATGCAAGATAGAAGCAACCCGACGTCCCAAAAAAAGCACCAAACGCCATTAGAAAAGGCGTATATAAAATACTTTATAAAAATTTAATTATCAAAATTATATAGATCGTTGGATTTCAAATCTTAGTAATGATATAACAGTTGTTACATTAGACGCCATTTCAAATGCCGTTTGGTGCCATTTCAACTGGCGTATGGAGGTTGAATGTTGGATCAACATTGGGGTCAGACGTTGAATTTCACTGACGTGGATTCAACAAAAAACTTGCATCTTGGATACCCATTAGACTCGGCCTTATTTGGAGGTGTAATTAGGATGACCTTCCTAACTTAACTTATGTGGAATTGGTTCAGACCACAGAGTTTGCTAGAACAGTTTTTTATTCCAAAATGAATTCTGATGAATAATACTTGTACTTCCGTTGTTCCATACTCCCATTTTAGTTGTTTAAAAAATAAATTGGGTTTTGCACAAATATTAAGGAAATAAATCAAATGATAGCGATTGAAATTTGTTCCATTTATAATTCCAAGCACATCTTCTAAAAAATTAAATATTCCTAGTTTTGTTGTAGTGGAAAATGTAGGGAAGATAAAGAGGCAAGAGAGTTTCTATTCATCAGTGTCTTAGGGTTACATGGATACAATATATATAAAGGAGAAACACTAGGTAACTAGATGGACCGCACATCCATGGGCTGTAGGCCCTGTAACACTTCCCCTTGTGCGGTTCAATAACAAAACTTTATACATAGTGCTTCACATATAGTACTTCGAATGTAGTTATTCAAATGTCGTCCTCTCCTTGATGACTTGTGCGGTAATCAATTTCCTTACTAAAACTTTGACAAGGAAAAACCCAGTGGGATAAAACCTTGGTACACCTCTTCACATGTAGTACTTCACATGTTGTCTCTTACCTTACATGTAGTTCATCACATGCAATACGATCTTCACAGATCGATGAGTCTAAGTTGATTGCCTCTTTAAAACTTCGCCAGGGAAACCCAGAGGGATAAAACCTGAACTAAAGAAAAAGAGTACAATATTAAGCAAACTTAGAACATAGTTGGACTCGAATATGTTGCCTCATTAAAACCTTGACAAGGAAAACCCAATGGGATAAAATCTTGATGAAGGGAAAAGAGTACAACGTGACAGATGCAAGTAAAGGTGATCTGTTGCAGATAATCACTTTGCTCCGTTGAAGTTGACTAGTTGTTTCACAACTCTTAAGGCAGAAAATCCTCGTGGGAAAAATAATACCCTTAGTTGGGAAAATTACATTCCCGGTGTTTGTTGTTGTCTCATTAAAAACCTTGCCGAGTAACAAAACCCTGTGGGAAAAAGTAACCTCGGTGAAGGAAAATAGTTCAACACACCATTAAATTATCCCCCTGATGTCAGACAATTTTCATTAGTCTAAGGCATTCAAAAGGAGTTTATCACACTTTACTTTTGTGACTTGAATGTTTATAAGACCATGTTGTTGATTACGAAGTTACGTTGCTTAATAGATTATCGCATTTCATTTCTTTGATTCAGATATTTTCAGTAATATCAACGCGATCTTTATGTCTTCAACGTTCAACATACTTGATGTTTTAGTGTTGTCTCGCTAAAAACCTTGTCGAGTAACAAAACCCTTCGGGAAAAACTATTCTCGATCGAAGGGAAAAAGAGTACAAAACATCTTCAATTTCAAAGTAAAATATGTCGGCATCATATCCTTGGATCCTCCCCCTGATGTCGGCATCTCCCCCTGATTACTTTCAGAGTTGTTCTAGACTGTTACTTTAGTCATGTACTTTTCGAAATTGAATATCGGTAATGACCTGGAAAATAGCCTACCGTATCTCCCCCTGATTACTTTCGTTTGAGAAGAGATTATTATTCCTTCATAATCAACAACTTTTGGATTGCACTTTCATTAACATTCCTATTTATGTCTTTGCAGGGATAAAACAATTTTACGCGCGCCAATGGTTACTTTTAAGTACATGATTACATTCACTATACCATTCCAATGACGTTGCGTCGGCGCGGAGCTATATCTAGCTAACAAGTTCCCCGAGGATGTAAAATTTAATCGAGTACATTATTATACTAAGTACAACAATGCGTCTATTATACTTAGATAAGGCAATTTCATCTCCCAACACATCTTCGTCATCTTCCTTTAGAAAAAATGGTCACATACTTACATTTGAACCTCGACTAATCATGGGAGTGCTATCAGGATGCATGTCTTTGTTAAATTTCCTGACAACTTTAGACAAATGCAAACTGGTGGGGTAATATACCACAAGCTCAGTATTCGGTCGAGCTTTCCCCAGATTTTTCATCACAAATTCGGATTTTAAATAGCTTTTAAGGTCTCTTATCACATCAAGAGTACCCATTACATCTTTACCATTGACATAAATAGCTACAATTCCAAATAAGGAACTTTCTTGTGAATACGCAAGGAAAAATAACTTACTTGTCTATCCCGTCCAAATCAAATAGTCACTTAGACGGGCATACCACATCCGCCTGATTGCTTCAATCTAAAAGTGAGCGTTCTATTTAACTGTAAACGCACTCTGTGGTTTAGAGTCACTTGATTTGGGAAACAAAAGGCTATCAAGTACTTTTGTAAATATCTTTTATCTCTTGATTCTTTCAGAGATACGTAACAACCACATACATATGCTGCATTTCAAGTCCTTTTGAAATTACCAAGCTACCTAAGTAGCGGAACACTATAAAGTTCATTACAAGAGAACAATTCCAGGGATTTGTGAGATACCTCGCGCCACAAGGCGAGTCTTTATACTTTAAGACTGCTTTCTTCTCATTATGCTTTGTGACAAATTAATCATGTATGTCCAATAGGATTTACACTTGGTTGGTTAGCACTACCACACCAAATATACAGATATTTGTCAAAGAACCAAGTTCTCCTGGATTGTATAGGCCAAATATGCTATTTATTTGAAATTAATCAAAATAAAGCATGGTTCGATCTCATTGTGCTCCAGTTCTTGAGCAACTATTTATGGATTATATCATCATTGTGCATGCATGATCCTTCCATTGACTCATGTGTATTCTCATAATCCGTCAGGATTTCATTGTTCTCTAGAATCATTTAAAACTTCGGAGCGTCCTCCCATTTGATTCATGAACATATTCAGAGACAATATTATGAGATGATTTCTGATGATATAAATAAGTTGTGCCTTACTCACCTACTTCCTTTCTAGGTGAGCATTGATTGAACCTGGTGGTCTCTCCATCTTCCTTTATGGAGCCATGGCCTCAACTACACTTCCACCAAGTGTAGTTGCAACACCTTAGTCTATGGTGTACCCCAAACTAAGGATTTCTAACCTTGCAGGAATATTTGCAGCTGGTATGTGTGATCTTTTTACTTTAGCGATGTCAGTGTACATTCTGAAAATCGATTATTCTTTGTCACTTCACGTTTACATTTGTGGAGTACTAGAATCAATATGAGACACAGTGGGAACACACCACGATAATTCCTGTTGTTCCCTTAGAAAATACTTTTTCTTATCTCCCCCTAACGACGGGAAGACTGTCTCACTAAAGTGACAAACCGCAAATCTAGCGGTAAGAGATCTCCTGCCAAAGGTTTTAAAATGCAGATAATTGTTGAGAGTAAATATTCAACAAAATTACTTAATCATTTTCGTGACCCATCATAGTACGATGTGGACTCGTAATGGCACATATATAGTGCAACCAAAAATACGTAATAACACAAACGTCAGCAGGGACGGACCCATAAATCTCTATAGAGTTAGGCTAGAATATCACTAGTCGTCAATGCGGCTGAAGGCCGCAACAATTTTTTTGAAATGGGTTACATAAACAGTGGTTTACTGAAGTTTGCCTATGAAATACTGGACATATGGACAAGTATAAGATTAAAATCCGTCAATTTTTATTACGAAAAGTGATTGGAGAAAGGAATTTATGATTTATAGAAGAAAAAAAATGAGAAAAAAATGGATGTGATATAGAATTTAAACAAAATTTTGGGCTAAAAATTAATTATACTACAACTAAAAGGATTAATCATAAACAAAGAAGGGCTAATTACTAATAGGGGAGGGCTAATTATTAATTATGAAAAAATTGCTTATACAAAATTTTTATCAACCTAAAAATAGGGACGGGCTATAGCCCGGGTTAGCCCCTTGCTAGGCCCGTCCCTGAACGTCAGGCTTAAATTCAGTTACCAACTGGTACGTAGAAAAGGTTGACTAATATTGGGTTCTACAAAAATTAAGTAAAGATGCGCGTAATATTGCATATCCCCAAAGCAATAAAAGGTAGGTTGTTACGCATAACCTATTCCTTAGACACCATCTGTAACCTTTGATGATAGCCTCTGCGAGACCATTGGGTATAAGATGCTCTATATTGATCCTATTAAACATGCAATATTCATCAAGTCTTTTTGATGTAAATTCTCTAGCATTAACAAGGGTGGTTAGCCTTTACACTTTGCATTGTGTAATATGTGCTAGGAGTTCTCAAACGCATTTTTTTTGGGGAACTATAACTGGTCCAAAATGTCAAAACATTCACAAGATCCATCAGTCACTTTAATGGTCCGCATTCTGCATGAATGTTTTTCTAAAGTTCACCTTGTTTTCTTTGTAATATGGAATTTTTACCATTTGCATCTTAGGATGGTCTCGATCCTGTTTTACCGAAGACTTTGTAAAAATGAGTGATATGCTTTTTACCTAAAAGCATAATGGGAAGGGGGGTTGTGCATCTAGTAATTTAGAAAACACTTGTTGAGAGATATGTCATTACTTCGCATTCTGTCAATATTGTTCCCATTTTTGTTCACTCAAATAAAGTGATGTTCGCATGAGTCCTTTCAAAACGATCATCATGTCACAACCAAAGTTGCTTTATGGTTATGCCCAAAGCCTATGTGAGTCAATTTCCAACATTTCATCGTTGGAATCAATATGGATTCAATAATCCAAATTAATACTATAGTGATTTACATTTCACTAAATTGACTCATTAGTCTCTCTAAAGTATGTTTCATTCCAAATACTTTAGTGACTATAAAAGATGCAATCAATTACATTCTCATCATTTTGATGTTCCACATAATATCCATTTGCACGGGTTACTTGGGAATTTAACAAGGTGTGATTATTTCTTGGTACATCTAGAGATTTTGCGACGTCTTTGTTCTATCTTGAAAAAAAAATGAGCAATGCTGCGCTCGATAAGATAGTCAATTGGCCAGGCAAAGTTCTTGTTGCCATTAAAGTTGATGTGAAAATTGGTTGTTCCTATGATACACATACACATTATATTGTATATACCAACACCTATGACCAAGGTGCATTTCCAACTCTTTTATTTATGATGGGAGCTAGAATTACATTTTAGCTGATCCCATGTTTAATTGATACCTATACTTTGGTGTCATTACTGCTGGGAAAAAAAAATAATAATATTTTTTTTTTCATGATATATATGTCCCTTTTCACATGCTTTATATGAGTCGGTACGTCTAACCCTCATTACTTTGGGGTTCTTTCCATTTTCAATTTTGCTACATTTAGCTTAATTTGAGAAATTTCTTTATCTCAATAGGCCAAGAGAATCTCACTACACATGTCAACCACTTACTTTAGGTTGAATATATTATTAAAAATATTTAATTCTCTTGTTGTCATACTTCAACATATACCGGTTCGTTAGTATTATGGATGAAGTAGAGAAATGAAAATTTTCTGACTCATATAATCTTTTTGAGTTCTTCCACAAAAATTGGAATACATGTGATTTTATTTGAACATATGTTTTGAAACAACTGACATATTATTAGTCGAGCAAGTGGATACATTTCGAGAAACATTCAAATTTTTTTTGGGGAAATTATCAAGTATCCAATAATGGTGCTCAAGTACTTTTAAGCCCCAAATGAATACATTGGAATTGAGTTGGTACAACCAATTGAACAAAAAATAAACATCATTCACAAATAGCCAATATCATATTCAAGATAACAAAATAATAATAAAACCAAAATTCTTAATTGATGATCGAGATAAGCAATCATAATTTAAAGTGACTGTTTATGTGATGCAGACTTATCTTAAGACAAAAATAAACAAAACTAGGCATGTTCTTCAAACAAATAAATAAGCCTAGCAAGCACTCAATGTAAAACCCATGTTTATTTTATAGTTACATACCTTTGGGTTTTGGTTCCCCCTGCATATAGACAGAACTAGAACAACTTTAGCCACGCACGTCCCAAAACCAGTCAGGAACGGAACAGGACAGGTTGGAACTGGAACTGGAACTGGAACTGGAACTGGAACGGTTGGGATGGATGGGCCGAACCCAATTTTGCTTTGTAGACCGAACCGGTCTGAGCAGAACCGGGCAGCAACATTTCTAGTCGGACTTACTGTCTCCTTTGAGATTCCCCACCGACAAGATTTGCTTTCTCCTTTCGGAAGAGATTAAAAAAAATAATAAAAAACTCCGCCGCACATACACAGTAAAAAGAAAATGGATCCGTAATGAGTAGGGGATTCACGCATATAGAGAGAGATTTAATTAACAGGGACCCATGTATATATATACGGAGGTTCGATCATAATCCGTAGGGAATCCGTCTATACGGAGACTGATGATTATATTTGATATGGCAAAATCAAAATCAAAATCAAAATCAAAATCAAAATCAGAATCAACAAAAATCAAAATGTATAGGAGAAAGTAGATTCAACTTATCTGATTGATTTGATTCCAATTAAAATTTCTTAGCTGGTTGATTTGATCCCATCTAGCTCTCTGTTATAGCATCGTGCATGATAACGTGTTGTAGTGGAAAATGTAGGGAAGATAAAGAGGCAAGAGAGTTTCTATTCATCAGTGTTGTAAGTACACTTATTTATCTCCATCGCCACGTGTACTAGCAGAACCCACGTGGAGGCCATGTCATAGAAGGATCGACACGTAGAGGCACCCATGGTGTCTATATGACGTGCCATCTGTCGAGACCAAGGGTTGGAGATGAGGGGACATCCAAGGTAGATGATCCCGCGCAACACTAGTGGGTCACTTTGCCCCATCACGAGAGGAAACGCAATCAACGGTGGGGTAGTCCGACTGACACGGACGTGACAAGAGAGGACTGACATCGACTGGCGTGGACTGGACCGCCCCAACCACTAACATTTAATGCTGCCCAAAGGGCACGTGTCGGATGACCACCGAAGAAGATGAGCATTGATCAGCGTAATGAACTTGGGTATTGTAGAATCCGCGGAGTGACAGAAGAGGTCCGCAGACCTGGCACAGAGCACAAGAAGATAAGATCTCAACAGCTCTATGACAGTGGTCCCACACAAATTAGCTATATATAGGTATGTCCCTTCCACTAAAGAGGGGATCGAACATAAATTAGAGGTAAGGGATAGGAGAGAGAATAGTGAGAAGTAAGTAAGCGTTTATGGAGAATCTCTCTATAAACCGCATAAATCATTCCCCCCCTTTGCTTTTGTAATCGTTTACTTCATAGTGAATAACACCGGATCCGTGGATGTAGGCCTTAGTGCTGAACCACGTAAATCTTCGTCTCCTTTATAATTAGCACTTTTATGGTTTTATGTATGTGTTGATGTCTCAGATCTATCATTCTAGGGATGATGACGAGATCATGACAAACCCTATGGGTTTGGAATCTATGAGTCATCACCCGCCTAGGTTTATTATACTGTACTCACACTTTAAATGCAAGTATTTAGTTCATATTTAGATTGTTTGTGATCACGCGGACCACACTTGAATTCCGCGTTCACAATTTGGCGCTAGAAACAGGGACTTCGTCCCGGTAAAAAGATTTATCTTTTCCTGTGACTTCACAGCCTCTACCTCAAAAATTTTACTTAAAAACACAAACAAATCCGTTCAAGGACTCGTTTTTCGCACATATTTGTGTCCTTTATACTTTCTACCTGCAGATCTGGATCTTTTACAAACACAAACTAACAGATCTATGTTTTCGAACTCTTTTTCGCACGTATTTATGTCTATTGTGTTTTCTACCAACAGATCTGGGCATTGTGCAACCTTTAAACCAACAGATCTGAGTTTTAACTGTTATTTCAAACACAATTGCCGTCCAAAGATTTGGACTTTTTGCAAACGACCACCCATGGACCTTACCCCGGTTAAGTCCGCATCAGTCTACAGTATTCATATTGCTCGCCAAACTAACAAGTAACCCGTGGACTTTTTGTCTCGGTTTACCTCCGTGCTTTCTGTGCAGAATATTACAATGGAAAAGAACAAAGATACCGGGAAAACAAAGATGTTTTCGAAAGAGACACCAAGGACTACGCCAGTAATAACCAGGAGCAAACAAAATGGCGCAGGGTTCTCAACCAGGGAAAAGACGCAGAACGGAGCGGAAAGCACATTCATTTCAGACGCGGGTATCATCGCAATGGAAGCAAAGAAGACCGCGGCAGCAAAAACCGCTCACAACACCGAAGGAACTTCTCAAATGGTCGCCTCCAAAGTGACAGCTACAACTCGTCCCACTAAACCTCGAGAAGCGGTAGCAGAATCCGTAATCCAGAACCCTCCATACGGGATGCCACAGACTGATGAACATAATATACCAATGCACGCAAGGTCCTACGGAGTGATCGAGCCGGGTAGACGACTATTAGAGGAAGTCAACACCACAGCCCCGAAGGACAAGCTCAGATACAGGTAGGAACAAATCAGGAATCAAATCAATCTGCGCAGATATTGGCGCAATTAGAAGAATTAAAAAGGAATCAGCAGATATACGCGGACGCGGTGGCCTTACTAGCCCAAGAGAATCAGCAATTAAGAGAGAAGATCCTCCAAAGCTCGGAGCTAGAGAATCGGCGCGGACGAAGCCAATTCTCGATATAAAAATAGAGATCCGAGGATGATCCACGAAAACGTCCCCGCAGTAGTCGACCGAAGAGGATCACCCCGAAAGGGTACGCAGAACAATAGAGGGATCGACCCGGACTACCACCCGGAAACCTCGGACTACTATGATGAAGAAGAAGTCACAACTTCACAACCTACAAGGAAGACACGGACTTCCATTCAAGATGAGCAGTGTTTGGCAATGGAGAACCTCCGTGCGGAAATGCTAGCGGAAATCAATCAAATCAAGACCAGGTAAGGAGGCGGAAGACTAGAACAGGTCATGAAGGAAGCCAGCACTACCCCACTAGCACGGCAGCTGGCTACCGCCACCATTCCACAAAAGTATCCGGTCCCATCCTTCGAGTGTTACGACGGATCCACGGATCCCGCGGCTCACCTACGGTATTACAACAGGATAATGGCCAGGTGGGATCATGACGAAGCTATATTATGCAGATATTTCCCTTCAAGCCTGAAGGGATCCGCGTTATCTTGGTTCGATAACCTCAAGCCGGGGTGCATCGGTTCATATGATCAACTCACCGAAAGATTCTTGGCCACCTACATGTATAACAAGGTCGTGAACACAGGGATGGACAAACTCTTCTCACTCGCAATCAAATACAAGGAGTCCATTCGAGAATACACGGATAGGTGGCACAAGATATGTCAAGCCATAGGACAAGTGGATCCCGTAGTAAGTATTAATTGTTACAAATGGGGGCTTGACAGGATGAGCCCATTGTTCGTCGAAATTCACGGTACCTCTCCAACCACAGAGGGAGATCTGAGGATAATCATCGAAAAACATGCTAGATTGGAAGAAATTCAAAGAGAAAACCCAAGAGCACAGGATCAACGACCCTCACGAACCAACTCCGCGGAACTAGCGAACAGATCCAGCGAACATCAAAGGGATCGGAAGGATGACCACAAAAGGGGTGGAAGAAAGTTTGAAGACCGAGTCTACACGAAGCTCAACGCCAGCTACTCACGCATTTTAAAAGAGATCAAGGATCGCGAGGACCTAGACTGGACCTGGCCCAAAGGAAAACAACCACCGGCCTCGGCAGAATCTAAAGAGTATTGCGATTTCCACTGCTTCTACGGACACCCGACTGAGAAGTGTAAAAATCTCAAGATAGCGATACAAGATAGCGATACAGTGGAATGAGGTCCCTAGCAGATAAGGCAAAGACACAGGGTTACTACTGGCCTACCATGATCCAAGATGCAGCTAGAATGGCGAAAAGATGCAAAGAATGTCAAAGGTTTGGTAAACGAATCCACGCCCCAGCCACAAAGTTAAACTCTGTGGACAGTCCGTGGCCCTTCGGGAAATGGGGTATCGACATAGTAGGCCCACTCGTATCAGGGACTGGGAAGAGAAGATTTCTGATAGTGGCAACGGATTATTTCAGCAAGTGGGTAGAAGCAAAGGCACTGGCAAGAATTCGGGATTCAGACGTGTTTACTTTCATTTTTCAAAATATCATCTGCAGGTTTGGCATCCCCAGAGATAGTTTCCGACAACGGTAAACAACCGCAAGGGAAGAATATCGACTTGTCGTTCGACACCTTCAAAATTCGAAAAAACAAATCCACCCCATATATCCACAAAGCAACGGACAAGCAGAAGCCACAAATAAAACTTTGGCGCTTATCCTTAAAAAACAACTAGACGAATACAAGGGGCGGTGGTGTGAGCAGTTGCATAACGTTCTATGGGCATATAGGACGACTCGAAGATCAGCTACCGGAGAGTCTCGTTTTTACTCACATACGGAGCGAAGCGATAATCCCTACGGAAATCCTACTTCCAACAACAAAGACGAAGCATGGGAAAAGAACCTCACCACGGACATGATGTTGGAAAAGCTTGACGATCTCGAAGAAAGGAGAGAAGCAAGACTACAAAAAGAATGGAAAACTACCAACGCAGGCTAGCCGAGAGAATATAACAAAAAAGTGAAACTTAGGAATTTTGTAGAAGGGCAGTATGTATTGAGAACCATTCCCCAATACCAGCGAGAAAAGAAGTGGGGAAAATTAGCACCAACTTGGGGAGGACCCTACGTAATACACGACATCGCAGGAAATGGCTCTTACTATCTGCGTAACCTGAAAGGGGAAATCCTCATGCATCCGTGGAATGCCAAATATCTCAAGCCATACTACCCATAACCCACCACCTGCGTATGCCTTTCAGAAGAAGAAAACGGATTTACGAGTCCGCATGTCTCTATCTCTGACAAAGGAGTAACGCGCCTTAACTTTTTAATCAATACAAGCTTTCATTTTCAAATGACACATCCTACAATATTCTATTCATTACCCATACACATTTCAATTTATTCAAGGTCACAACCTATACCATATGAGACATGTATATATTACTTACACAATGTACATTGTAAACCATGCCACATCTTAATAAAACATCGATACTATCGTTACCCCGTGGACGTAGGCCTTAGGGCTGAACCACGTAAATCATTGTGCAGTTATTATTATTAAGAATTGTCACTATACTAAGAGGGATATCCCGCACAAAGCGTGGATCATACCCACGGCAATATACCGGGCAATACCCCATACAAAGCACACACACGCAACATATCGGAGCATACAAATGCAATCTCTCGGAACTCCTCCGTAAGTGTCTATAAGTGTATGACCAGGAGGCGACTTCCCACAGAATGAGATACCCGAGCAATATTACAAGCCACGAACTCAATGGAATATATCCTTGAACGTCGGCCAGAACCCCACCGTTCAGAAATTCTCTGGCCAAGGAATTAGCTGGGCGGGGTGCAAGGTCACAAGACAATTCCGGGGATATCAACCTACGGAATTGCACAGACTATACACTTTCTCAAATTCAAAAATTGATAAAGACTACGGAATTACTCATTATGTCTAACTTAATGTGTAAAGCTGATAGATGTAAATTCAACAAAATTCAAAGTCAGATTTAAACACCAAAGTTTGATCTAGTACATGGCAGTTGATTACAAGCCCAACAAGCAAAATAGCAAACACGCCAAAAGGATAAGCAACTGAGATCAATCCCTAGCATACTAGCTACGGTCTACTGAGAAGGAGCGTTATCCGCAGGTTTATCCTTCATTGATGAAGGAACACTACCACCCGAGGAGGGTCCAGAAGAACTTGACGGGAGCGCGGGCAAGGGACGCCGGGTATAATTCTTAGTCAGCCCATGACTCTTCTTGAGATCCAGCTCAATCTCACCGAGAGTCCTGTTAATCTCTTCTGCTAGCTGCTTACGAGCCACGAAGCCTATGGCTACGCTCTTCATTTCAGCCTGGTTCAGGGAAGCAGAAAGCTGGTCTACCTTTTGATTGGCATGCTTCAACGCTTCCTCCTGAGACAAGGCTAGACCGCGATGATAGTTAACCTGACCCTCCAACTGAACTACTTTAGCTTGAGCTTCGGCAAACTTGCCATCCGCAGCTCTAAGCTGTCCTTGGATTTCTCATGGACAATAAAAGAGAACAGTGAGTTATAACAAATAAAATACAAAGCACACTCGATGACAAAGACGTTACCTTCACAATGATCAACCGCGGAATCCCTTGATTCTGCAGCATAATCATATTCAGTTGATAACTTATCATAATCTACCTGCAAAAGATTATGAGCATACTGACTCGCGCTTAGGTCATCTCGGAGCACCGAGTCTGAATGACGATATCGATTAACCTCATCGTTCTTCGATTCCAACCCTTTATTAAGACGGTACATAACCACTTCTAAATTTTTCTCACACTCAACCTGACGGGCCACATCAGCTCGAGACGCGGATAAAGCATTACTAAGAGCGCAAGAGTCTGCCCTAGCGTCGTCCCTTTCCTTAGCAAGACGTCGCATATATGCCCGCACATCCGAGGGATGGGAGGACCGCGCCTGCTGCAGCTCACTTTCCATAACATTAAGTTTAATTTCTAAAGAGCAAATCTGATCGCGGGCCTTCTCAAGATTATCCCGCGTCCATAAAAGAGCCCCGTTGAATAAGTGACGGTCATGGTTGTTTTTATTTTGCAGATCTACCATGCAAAGCTTTTTCTTACGCCATTCTTCGGCCATCGCGTTATGCACATCCGCTCGGGCATTCCATTTCACGGACTCACTCTTAAGTCTTTCAACTAACTCGGCAATACGGCCCTTCTGACGAACTCTCTCATTCCGAAGCCACAACAACTCAGGGACTCCACCCACTGAAGACAGTACAGCGGGAGGAGGGAAGAAGGAGATAACTCAGAACATATAAGGGACATGTAACTATCAAAGAAGAGGAGATAGAAACCTGAAATAGAAGAGGAATTTTTCTCAGCAACCGCTAACTTGGCCTTAACCGAAGCTAGCTCAGAGCGCAGCTTCTCCTCTTCCGCGTCCCGCTGCTCCTTACGCTTAAGCAGCTCCTTCAACTCTGCTATCTCCTCATCTTTAGCGGAGACCGCCGCCTCGACGCTTGTAAGCGTTCCTTCATAATGCCGGAGCTTCACTTCTAGCTTGAGAGACTTAGCTTTGAAGAGCCGGTAAAGATGATGGTTACAATACTCACTCCTCATCATCTACCAATCAAAAATGGAAATTAGTTCACAACACTTTTAAGCAAAATCAGGGATAGAAAGAACCAGACAAACCTCCAATAATCGCTGCTGGGATAATCTGTCTTTGGTACCCATCAACAATGGCCATCATGTCAAAGAATCGTAGGGGGATCCACCACGAGATCAATCCCACTGGTCACAAGATTCTTGCCCCACCCTCGATCTACCACCTCCTCAGGGGTTAACTCCATCTGCCTACGAGTAAATGAATCTGAACTTTTTTCCCCTTCAATCACCGGGGCAGGATGAGGTACAACAAGCAAATTTTTCTTTCGCAGCCAGGCCAAAACAGCATCATCGCCATCCGCATCCAAGGACCGCGTGAAATCATCTGAAGAAGAGTCTGAGGACTTCCCACCGAGCAAAGCACCAGTAGTACTTATCACCAAGGCCTTACCAGCAGTGGAGGAAGTGCCAACACAACTCTCGGGCTGCACAGCCAAAACCACTAGTACAAATCTTCACATTGGCCACACTTAATCACCGTGTCCATAGACCTTCGGTCATGGATTTTTTTCACTCCGAAAATGTGGCATCAGGTGCCGTGACAAAAGAGTACCTTTATGGCTACATAAACTTTGAGTGACTATTATATATGACTTACCATGGCCGTACCTCTAGAACCGTGTCTATATGGTACTTGTTTTATTTGTTGTAGTTAAACATTTTCGCTATCACCATGGCCATAAGATCCTTCTCGACACACAACTTGATTTGAATGTGGCTAGAATTTACCTTAAGGCCACATAAATTTTGCTTTAACCATGGCCTTCGTTATCAATTAGACACACAAAATTTGTTTCACAGTGGCCAATTCATGACTTATAATCACGTTAAACTTGTAGCACCCTGGCGATAAACTTTCTAAAAACACACCCCTTTTTCAACGTGACTATTGCATGCCTTATGGATATGCAAAATTAGTAAAACCATGACAATAAATTCCTTATGGACACACAATAAGCTTCTAACGTGGATAGTGTGTAGCCTATGGCCACGTGAATTCATTTCGACGGTGGCAGAGTAATGTGGCCAATTGACAACTTTTAGTTACTGATATCATTTAGTACTGTCATGGCCTAAACCTCGAAATTATGCAGCGGATATATGAATTGAAGGAATAGCTATATCGATCCCCAAAAAGAAATGTACAATTATAACAACGAAAACAAAAAGAGAAATTTAACATCAAACCATTTTATTTGTTTATTTTTAATAACAGAGGGTAGTAAATTAAGCTAAGAGGTGGTTACATCACTGGGACACTAACCACATTCGCCATTAACAAAAGCAAAATGCCACAAGTAAGAAGTTGGATCATTCATCCAGGACCAGGGCCTTGGCATAAAATATGACCAGTTTCGGCAAGTACATAGACCATAAAGTTACACGACCTGATTACAAAACTATAAGCATAGAAATGATAAAGACTTGAATTATAATATCTACTACTTATAGAAGTGGTAGTCGACTTAGCACTACACTAAAAATCATTGATAGAGTTGATAATAGCTTCAGTCCCCTTCGAAGTACACTTGGATTAGCTCCTGCTCTCAAACTCACATTGCAAGAATAAATTTTAGCTTCAGCCTGTACGTTGTGCTTCGAATTGTTTTGGCCCTCAGAAATACCCTGCATTATCAAGAAGAAATTCCGGTAGTAAGATTTTAAATCTATATAAGAAAATCAAATAAATGAGGCGAACATCACGATATAACACATTAGAACTATAACATGTGAAATTAGAACACTGCAAGAAGATGAATGAGACTAAACTAAGAAAATAGATTTATCATGAGTGGTATCCTCGAGAGCAGAATTGTGAGCGCATACATGCCACAACAACGACAAGTCGGTAGTAATCTTTCAATATACCGGTATTCAGCAATTAAAATATCTTGAATCAGCAAATATAGCTACTTGGATATATTCAATACTGTAGATAAAAAGACAGGGAACACAATTCAAAGTTAATTATATTCATGTATTTGTGTTATTGATGGATCTCCGTACTTCTATTCAAACCACTAACTGGAGACAAATCAAGCCAAATTACAAGCATATTGTGATACCAGTGAAGCCCGACAACAATGTAACATAAGATTAAGGACAATTAAAATCTTACCCTGGAGGTTTGACTCAATTTTGAACTGCCAAAACCTCAAAAGACGACAACGAGCCAGAATTCATTGGTTTGAGCAACATCCCTTTTGAACAATTGATCGTAATGATCTTCCTATCCACATGGATTATTGGAGATACCCTTTGATCCGGTTCAGTAGTAATTTTATCACAATCAATTGATCCTTCCAATACTTGGTAAGATCTCCATCCTTTAACACCAAAAAAACCCAAATCAGCAAAACAAAATTTTAACTAGGGCTCGCAAAAAAAATGGGGATTTAGGAAATACTAACCGTATTTCAACAGAAACCGGATGAAAAAAATGACTTCATGAAGGAACGATAGGAACCCATTTAGAATATGGAGGTTAGGGTTTAATCTCTTCTTCTTCTTTAGTTGATGAAGCTTCAAACAATCTTATAAATCTACAAAGAGAAAACAATAACAAAATGTTAATCTATTGAGAACTGTAGGGAACGTGAAGAACAACAGAGCGAGAGGGACTAACTATAACCCTGAATATCATTTTTTTTTTTTTTTTTTTTTTTGAGTTATAGTAGATTAAGAACACCATCTTCTTCTACTTCGATCGGCGGCATCAGCCCATCGACTTTTCATTATTTGATACGTAAATAACTTTGTCGATGAACTTTCTTCTCGGTCTCAGTAGTTAACAGTTTATTCAGATTTGATTTGAAGAGAAAGGAGAGGTTTCCAGTTGAGAGATAAAACACAGGGGGAAGTTAGAGATTAATCTTGCGCCTCTGCATACAGTTTGTTTTTCTTTTCTTTAGGGTTTCCGGAGGAGGAGAAAACAAAGCAATGAGCAAAGATAAACCTAATAAGAATGAAAACTGAAATTACGAAAATGCTGGATTGCAAGTGAGTTGACAAAAATATCAAGAGGGTATTAAAGTATAATGTAAACGCAATTTAATTTTTACTTAACATATGGGATGGAATGGGACGATTTTTTTTCTCCATAAGTTATTTGTATGATTTTATTATTTCATAAGCAATAAAGGACGCCACAGAAGGCTTAGAGCTTCTCCAATGGTGGTTGTGTGTGAGTCCTAGGTGGCAACAAAAACAAGACATTCTCATATCATGTTTTCCTTAAATTTAGAGGAAAAAAATAGTTCATCTCCAATGGTGTTGTTTGTGATTTTTTATGGATTAATTGTATTTTTATTTTTGGAAACTTTTAGATTTTATTAGAGCTAAAAATGGTTATTTAATATATTTGAATTATCAATCTAGAGATATTTTTGAGCAAGGGATTTCTACTGTTCAGTGTTCCCTAAATGCATAGGCTGCAAGAACTACACTGGTAGTGAAGAGAGACTTGCTCTCTTCCACGAGGATCATACTAATCATAGTAATACCCTATACATGAAGCAGGTAGATGTCAACGCTGCAATAACTAGGGCTATTGAATCGTCTGGCTATGGGATCTCCACCTATATCCAAGAAAATAAAGCTTTATGAAAAAACTTGGTTCCTACAACAACAAAGCATTCACTTGTTCACAGGCTTGCTCGGACTTCCCTGGTATGTTACATATATTCCCTATAAAAATGTTCACATTTTCTTGGCTGGTGATATAACAAACGCATATTTTCCATAGCAATTTTCAACAGGTTTACACCTTTTTGCTCTAAATTAGTAATAGTGCTATCAAATATTTTTGTTCAGTCTCAGTATACCTTTCTTAATTTTTTTTTACTACAAGACTCTAAAAGATGCAGCTGACTACCATAAGATAATTCTCAGTGTATCTTATGACAATCCATTGATTTTGACCTGCTGGTGGGATGGATGCTGACGATTTTGCAGTATGAGTTGGTGGTGCCTGAATCTAAGATTGAGGAAGTCAACTATAATTGATTGATTTGCTTCTTGGTTCTATTGGATTTTTCCTTGCAATCTTTTTCGTTTCGCATTGTATATATCCGCGGACTTGGCTTTAGTTATCTAGTTTAAAGAATTTTATCAATATTTTGTCGTTTCATTTGTTCCGCGGAGATGTTAATTCTGGCAAAGCCTGTGATGTTAATGAAGTTTTCTTTCTGCAAAGATGTTAGTTATGGCAAAGCCATTTATCTTGATGAAGTTTTCTCTTTGAAAGAGTATTGTTAATGCTTTAGCACGTGATGTGGCAGCATCACAGGATTCAGTTCACCACAGCCTAAATGGTACATAGTTTTTGCTCTGTTACTAACACTGTTTTCATAAAATATGACCATTACATGATAAGATTAACTCATTACCATCCCAATTCCTAATTTGGTAAGCAATGTATAATATGTGAAAGGATCAAAAGAATAAGCTAGCGCTATATATTCGTATATTGAACCGATGCTATCATGCTCTGAACATGTTGAGAACAACATCTCGACATGTCTAATGAACCCCACATTTTGGACACACAAAAAAATCAAAGTGGCTAAATAAATTCGCTTACCGCCTCAACTGAATAAGTGTGTCTAATTCCACCCTACACATTAGACACATACACAATTGGTTAATGTAGCCATATACTCATTTATGGCTACGGGTAGTGGGTTTAGACTTAAATCTATGACTAAAAGGTACCTTATGGCCATAGCTAATGAACTTAGGTTTAAACCCATGACCAAATGGTGTACAATGGTCATAGGGTAACATAAAACGTGGCTATATGACCAATAGCCACGCAAATAACCCGAAATGTGGCTAGGCTGTAAACCAAAAAATGTGGCCTATATGAGGATTTGTACTAGTGAACCCCAACATCAGATCCGCGCGTAGGACCAAATCCACAACTATCCTTAAGAACACTCCAGTTATCACCAGCGGGAAGCAGGGTGAAATCCGAAACAAGCCCCATAACTCTGGCCATGTCGAATGATTGCTCCCCAGATAAAACCCTACCAAAAGAAAACTCATCACAAACACCCCCATCCTTGTCACCACTGCCAAGAACAATTCCCTTACCTTCGTCTATAACATCCCCACTGGACTTAGTAGCCCCCTCGGCCTGATATCCACCACCACTACCAATAGACGGATTACCACCAACACCACCAATGGCCGGATCTTCACCACCACCAGTGGCCTGAGCACCATCACCTCCACCACCACCAGTGGCCTGAGCACCATCACCTCCACCACCACCAGTGGTCTGAGCACCATCACCTCCACCACCACCAGTGGCCTGACCACCATCATCTCCACCCCCACCAAAGGGCCGGGACCACCATCATCTTCACCACCATCAGTGGCCTGACCACCATCACCTTCACCACCACCAGTGGCCTGACCACCATCACCATCACCTTCTTGAACAGGCGGAGAAGTCTCAATTCGCTCTTCCCTATCAGAAACATCCTCAACACCATCCACGGGACTATTAACATCCTCGAAGTGTGAAGAGCCCTCGGTGGGAGAATTCGACGATTGTTTGGGATTAAGTTTCTTATTTCTACGCACCTACAACACACAATGATCAACATTGGCATCTCCTTTCCTTGGCATAATCAACATTATTAAAGAAAACGAAGGGGCATGTATACGTAGAAAACAAACAACACACCTTAGTAACATCAATGTTCTGCGGGAGAAGGTTAGCATCAGAGATATCCTCGTCTTCCGCGACATCAACATCGCGATTATAAGCAAAGTCCATACCTTCAAAGCTCATCTGCCAGGGGCAATAATGGGCATAACGAGCGGGAGAAGCTTCGCGATGAGGACTGTTATCAGTAGGCTTCCAACGATGGGGTCCAGGGACCCAACCATAGGCCCACGGACCAACGACTTCAAGAACAGTGGCAGACCACTCATAATCGTGATCACGCTTAATTCTCTCATCAGCGGGAATATGAAGACCTTCAGCACCAGGAACCCTAGCCATCTTGGAATCACTCACTTCACTCAAAAGGCGAATTTCCCCCTTACCAGAAGCAATGTTCCGCAGACTCACAGACCACGGCTTACGAGTATTCCTGTTAACATAATCTCCGAAGGATTTGTTGAAATTTTCAGGAGTATACCACCCTTTCTCCTCCTCTAGTTTAGGGGCATAGCAAGTCATCATCGTCTTCCCCTTGCTACGAAGATAGCATTCTCGGAGATGGCGAAGATAGTTCCCTGTCAACTGTTGCACCCCACGATTATGGCTTTTCTTGGCAGAACTGCGGCTAGACAAGACCTGGTAGTAGAAATCATCACCGGCTCTATACAATGGCAACATCAAACCAGCCTCAAAAGCACCCACGGTCGTCAGCAAATGAAAGGCATCATACCGATAATTGGTAACCATCTCATAAGTTATATCTTTATCGGGGGCATAAAAACGCACTTGGAAGTGCTGAAGACCGTGCTTCAACTTGAAAGCTTCGAGATCAATAGGCCTGAAAGTAAACTTCTTATTACCCAAAGGTAAAGGTCGAAAGGTAACAGCAGAATCATCCTCGAAAGCATCTCCAGTGGTATCTTCCGCAGAATTCGCTGCCTTCTTCTTAGGAGGAGCTACATCTCCTGAGGATTCTATTTCCGCAGCCTTCCTCTTTGAAGACAGAGTTTTAGTCGACTTACCTAAATTAGGCACAGGTAGATTAGTCCGCGGTGGAAGCTTGGTGCGGAGAGGCTGTACATCTAGAGGATCAGTGCGCGGAGTCTGCTGTCTCTTCGGAGATTCATTTCTAGGGCGATTCACGGCATATCTAGACCCCCGTGGCTGATCACCCCTTTTAAGTGAAGGCCTCTGACCAGAGGACGAAGACGTTCGTCCTTCCCGAAGATTACCATGGGTAAGTGAAGGCGAAGCTTCATCCCTAATATTGGAATCACTCCGAGGAGATCTGTGAGGACTCGACGGAGGAGTTTGGTAGGGAACCCGCGGATGATCGGACATACCTACGGGCACAAACACAAATAAAAGCGCAAGTCAGAGGCGAATAAGATCGAAAAGCAAGAAACTCTCAAGAACAGCAACAAACGTGAAGAAAACCCTAGACTCCATCTGTAACTACTTAAACTCTCGAACTACTACTCAAAATCCAAAGAAGAAAAATAAGATCGAAGCAGAATGAAACATACGACTCAGCGGTATCAACTCTCAAATCCCGGGATGTACATAAGATTAAATCCATCACCAGCACATCATTAGAAAATCAAGAACTCAACAGGGTTGGACATGGCGATTAAACGGAATAAAAAACCATACCTGAACCTCAAAGAGTAAAGCAGCAGCAGCAACAAAGGAGACAGCGATGGTAGCGGCAACAGCAGTAACAAAGATGGCGACAAAGGAAACAGCAGCAGCAGTAACAATGGTGTCAGAAGAAGTTAATAAGGTGAAGAAGACAATGGAACAGAATAAACAGAGAATGTGAATTTAATTCACATTCTCTCATTCTCCCCTCTTAAATAAAAACAAGAAAAACCGTCCACTACCCAATGGGCAGTTATGGCCGGGTAGGGGAAACGTGCACAATAAATGCAGGTAGCACCTTTTTAGGAGGAGTTATGAGGAGGGAGATAAAAACGTACCACACGATTCTTCTTCCCACTAAAGCTAGCGCCCAGTCACAAGAAGAGGGGCAAATTGTAAGTACACTTATTTATCTCCATCGCCACGTGTACTAGCAGAACCCACGTGGAGGCCATGTCATAGAAGGATCGACACGTAGAGGCACCCATGGTGTCTATATGACGTGCCATCTGTCGAGACCAAGGGTTGGAGATGAGGGGACATCCAAGGTAGATGATCCCGCGCAACACTAGAGGGTCACTTTGCCCCATCACGAGAGGAAACGCAATCAACGGCTGGGGGTAGTCCGACTGACACGGACGTGACAAGAGAGGACTGACATCGACTGGCGTGGACTGGACCGCCCCAACCACTAACATTTAATGCTGCCCAAAGGGCACGTGTCGGATGACCACCGAAGAAGATGAGCATTGATCAGCGTAATGAACTTGGGTATTGTAGAATCCGCGGAGTGACAGAAGAGGTCCGCAGACCTGGCACAGAGCACAAGAAGATAAGATCTCAACAGCTCTATGACAGTGGTCCCACACAAATTAGCTATATATAGGTATGTCCCTTCCACTAAAGAGGGGATCGAACACAAATTAGAGGTAAGGGATAGGAGAGAGAATAGTGAGAAGTAAGTAAGCGTTTATGGAGAGATTCTCCATAAACGGCATAAATCATTCCCCCCTTTGCTTTTGTAATCGTTTACTTCATAGTGAATAACACCGGATCCGTGGATGTAGGCCTTAGTGCTGAACCACGTAAATCTTCGTCTCCTTTATTATTAGCACTTTTATGGTTTTATGTATGTGTTGATGTCTCAGATCTATCATTCTAGGGATGATGACGAGATCATGACAAACCCTATGGGTTTGGAATCTATGAGTCATCACCCGCCTAGGTTTATTATACTGTACTCACACTTTAAATGCAAGTATTCAGTTCATATTTAGATTGTTTGTGATCACGCGGACCACACTTGAATTCCGCGTTCACAAGTGTCTTAGGGTTACATGGATACAATATATATAAAGGAGAAACACTAGGTAACTAGATGGACCGCACATCCATGGGCTGTAGGCCCTGTAACAAGTTTCTAATTATAGTGAAAAAGGTAAATTAGGAGCAGAATTGTTAACTAGTATATGGGTGGGATACGACCTTTACGAAATTTAATGTGGACAATTTTCTAAGTTATGAACAGATTCCAAGTTAGATTGTTACTCCATCCGTCCGTATATAGGCGGAGAAGTGGGTTTCTCTTAAAATAAGAAAAAACTTTGATTTCATACATATCCATCATCTTTCCTGTTTTGCCCTTTGAACAATTTCCAACATTGGAAACATTAACTTAATTATGGTGATAACTACCTATAATAAATAAGGGTAATATATGGAAAAACCCATCTTGGAATTGAGAATCCGCCTATCTAATGGAACTATAAATTTTCAAAACTCTGCCTATATAATAGGGACGGAGGGAGTATAAATTTACCTATTAACCACCAAAACCAAGAAAAGAAAACCACGATGAGTAAGAGAGAGATTCCTAGACTTCAAAAATAGAAAACAAAGGTTGTGATTTTGTTTAGGCAGATTGTTTCGCACGTGCAACTGAAAATCGAAATTACTATTACACAATCATTTTTATTTATAACAAATGATTTGTTTGGGCGTGACAGATGGCAATTTTGGAAATCCAAAACTCGCAGCCTTAAAACACCGAACAATGCTCGAGGGGTCTTCGCACTTGTTTCCATTTTGCCCCTCACCTGACCGACGCACACTATCCTCTTATTCTCTCCTAAGCTATGATTTTTTTCTTTCTGTTTTTACCTTTTTAACCCTATTTTATTTAGATGACATTTTTTATAGAGTGACAAAATTAAGGGTACTTTTGGATTTCCTAAATTTGCAGCTTCTACTGTTCATGAACATTGCCTAAGGGGTGTTCCCTTTATAACAGTAATAGATAACTAATCAAAGAAGAATAGAGCTGATAAAATGTAGATATTACTTACCCATGTAAACAAGGTTTACTGATGCCATAAGTTTTATATATGGATTGTAGTTAGTTCTATTCTGGATTGCATTTGCCAGATCTCAATTATACATACAAATGGGATTCAACAACAATTGGTGTAACTCCGGTACGTACACCAAAGTGCATCTCGACTACTTCCTTATCTATTTTGATCAATGGTTCACCAACTAAATTTTTCAAACCCACTAGGGTCTGCGTCAAGGGGACCCAATCTCCCCATACCTTTTTTCTGTTTTGTATAGAAGCTCTTTCTAATCTGGTAAAAGGAATTAAATTGGTTCACAGGGCTCCCTCTCTAAGCCATATTTTGTTTGCAGACGAATGCTTAGTCTTCTGCAAGGTAAGTGAATCCACCTGTACTAATCTGGTAAATCTGTTCAATAAGTTCAGTTTGGCATCAGGCCAACTTATTAATCTGAGTAAATCGGGAGTGTTTTATAGTAAAAAAAACTGAAACTGGTATTCGTAGAAGGGTTAAAGAATTGTTAGGAGTCACTGCTATCCCTTTAACAAATAAGTATCTAGGTGCTCCATTGTTTACTAATAGATCTAAAATTCAATGCTTTGAACCACTGATTGATAACTTGAGAACTAGGATGACAGGATGGAATGGCATTAACTTAAACAATGCTGGTAAAATTGTTATGATAAAAAATGTAGCCTCGTCTATTTATGTGTATCAAATGAATTGCTTTAAAATACCTGTTAAGGTGTGTGATCAAATAACAAAAATGCATAGAAACTATTGTTGGGGAAAAAATGAAAATGGGCAAAATGAAAATGGGAAAAAAGGAGTTTGTCTCAAAAATTGGACT
The DNA here is from genome assembly GCA_023531295.1 of Papaver armeniacum. NCBI lineage: Eukaryota > Viridiplantae > Streptophyta > Magnoliopsida > Ranunculales > Papaveraceae > Papaver > Papaver armeniacum. The sequence goes on along the minus strand of JAJJWW010016943.1, from coordinate 34,196 downwards.
GTTATTTGTAAAACTTTGGAAGAAGGAGGTCGGAGGTCTGTGTATAAAAAATGTGAAAAACTTTAACTTAGCCATGATAGCTAGAATGGGTTGGAACCTAAACAAAAACCCAGACTCCCTTTGTGCCTATATTATGAAAGCAAAATACTACCCAAACTGTGACCTCCTTCATATAAAATCTAAGCCAAACAAGAATGATAGTTGGATTTGGAAAGGATTGTTAACTGACATTAATCATATTAAGAAATGTTGCTTCTGGGAACTAGGAAATGGTAGAAATATTGAAATCTGAAATGATTGTTGGATACCGAATATTAAGCCACCTATGCATAGAAACCCGAGTGTAAATCGAAGGACTCAATAAAGTCGATGATCGATAATGTAACACAAGACTTGGGATCTTGATAAACTTGTAAGATGCTTTGATAACCATATAGTAGAAAAAGTTAGGGAGATTAGAATACCAAAGGAAGAAAAATTGGACGCTCCAAGATGGACCCTAAACAATAAAGGTACGTTTTCTGTTAAATCTTTGTACAACCACCTAAACTCTAATGGAAATCGGAGGCTAAATGGAGTAGAATTTGGACTATGAAGACTACTCCAGCTGTTAAGAACTTTGTTTGGAAGGCGGCGCACTCAATCTTACCTAGCAGCATGAGAGTGGTCGCTGTCCTTCCTGACATTGATACTAAATGTAAGCTTTGTAATGAAAACCAAGACACTTTAAAACATCTTTTATTGCAGTGTAACTATACAACACAGGTATGGATGCATTTCAACTTTGACATGAATCATATTAGAAATGGTACAACAAATTTTCATGATTGGCTTACTAATTGCTTTGAAAACACATATAGGGGTCCCTATGATATTGAATGGAATGTACTATGTAGTATTATAATCTGGTTCATATGGAAGACAAGGTGTGATGTGGTTTTTAAAAAGAAAAAACAGAACAATATTACAACTGTTAACAAGATCATTAGATATATAAATAGTTATAATACTGTAAACAACACAGGCCATAACATAATGGAAGATTTATACTATAACTCTGTGAATGATTCTGTTCTTCAGATTAAAAAATACCCTGATGAAAGAGGAAACAATGAGATGACACTGAAAATTCTTATTTCTTTGAATGTAACTGACTCAAATTCAAAACAGGCATTGGACTAATATTGGTTGATCATACAGGTACAGTCAGAGAAGCTAGAGGAATCTCTACTGATAGTACAACAATTGATGAGCTAGAAAAAGAAGGAGCTGAAATAGCTTTCTAATGGGCAACACGATGGAGTGGACACAGGATTTCCTTTAGGAGTGATTCGGAACCAACTTTAGTGCTGCTGGTGGGAATGTATGCGGAAGCTCGAACACAAAGATACATGATCAGTGAAGATTTTGGAAACACAAACAAGTTTGAAATGAACTTTATAGCAAAAAAATTTCAGCTTAGTAGAAACTGAAGAAGTAATGTGGGCAGTTAAAATGTGTTTTTTTTTGTAACAAATATGACATTAATCATAGTTGGGTTGACTACAACCTATGGGCTTTATTAACTTATCTGAATATTCAACAATGGAACCTAAATGTAATGAATCTCAGAAACTTTGTATTCAGGAATTCAAGTTCATTAATATCAAAGTAGTGAGGTTAGAACACCTCTATTATCAAAAGAAAAAATATTATACATACAAATATATCAATTAAAAAATAAGAAAAGATACGAATACTTCGGATTACAATTACAAGTACAGTAATGAATACCAAGTACATGATCTTCAAAGAAGAATCATTGATATTACGGGGATGAGCCAAAATTTAATAGCCAATGTGTTGTAGTAGTTAGTTATCGTTCGATAAAATAGGTTAGATGCCCAAGAAAACATAAACTCTGGTTATAAAGACATGTAAAATTTATGGTTGGGTGAAATGGAAACTATAACTAGAGACATTTATACTCTTTATCTCTTTCTTCTTTTTATTACCTCTCCAATTTAAAATTAATCTTGAAAAAAATAATAACTTCGAAAATATAAGTTGGATTTAATGAATCTTATAATTTTGGAAGCGGTGGTACATCTATAAAACAAGCCCCATCATCGATAATAAATTCCGAAGTTTTTTTTTCTTTGTTTGAAACAATTACTACGATGAAACATGTTTCATCCTGACTTAAACTAAAACGAAAAACAAAATCGAAAAATAGATAGGATGAAACTGGATGCATCGTGACTTAAAATAATTAAAAAAAAATATTAAAAGAAATTATTAAAAAAACTGGTATCATCATGTTTTAGATTTAGTTAAAAAAAATTTCATCCATATTTAACTAGTATGAAACTCGTTTCATCTTGTTTTAGATTCAGTTGAATTTTGTACTCATATATGTTGATTAAGACTAAGGTGAAACTGGTTTCGTCCAAGTTTATATGTGATGTACATGGTTTCATCCATGTTTATAACATGATGAAATTGGCGTCATCAATGCTTAAATTATAATAAGTCTCAAGGTTTAGTATATGGTGTACATAAATTCATTAAAATACTTGATTGATGAGTTCGGAAGGAACCAATTAAGTTAAGGCTGCTAATAGGGGGTGCCAATTTATTTGTGGGTGTACCAACCGAAAGGTAATCGCTATTCCGTCTTACATGTATTTTGGTACACCCCTAAGCAATTCGGTACCCGTATTAGCAATCTTGAATTAAGTATGGATCTTTTCCGATTCTATTAACTTGCGTCAATCCATCGAATATGATTTGCACCACATCAACTTAAGTCAGTAAAATTACTAATTGATTTTTTGTTTTTGGATTGCGTATACATTTAATGGACCTTTGTCCTAAATTTTCGCCCCCTTTTCAAAAGAAAACTCCCGACCACTATCACTCTTCTTTTACCTCTTTAAATGGGACTCTTTTTTTTTTTTTCCCAAGTACAATCATGATTGGAATTTTGTATCAAGTCTCCGACTTGCTTTGGTTTTATAGCTCTTACAGTTGACATGTCTCTTAAGCAGTTTTATGGTATTAGCATTTACTATCTTGTTAGAGATATTGCAGTATCATGTGTTCTTAGAACATGTATAATTGCTGACGGTAGAAATTTATGGGTATTTTAGTTACATGTACCCGAATTCGTTAAAATGGAAGATAAAAAGTTGGGCAGAATAGCCTATTTGGATACTAGAGAAGTATCTTAAATATCTCTGGGTATTAAACCAATCATGTGTTATTGGTTACGCTCTTTGTGTTTTCTTGGGAGAATCTGCATTACCTCTTATGTAAAGGTTGGTAACTAGCATTACCTCTCCTACACAAATTAAATTAGCAAATATTCCGTCAATTCTCCAGTTAGTTGACTCGGTCATACTATACACGCGGCGAAAAAATAAAAGAAAACTTGTGAATTACCCAAAATACCCTTGTCTTCTCCGATAAAAAAACAAAAGCCTTTTTAATAAGATGTTATCCTGCAAAGGAACAAAAGCCATTTGAAAGTGATGAGTGCATAAACCTTTTCACTTACATATGTATTGAGCAATTCAACATATTTACGAAATTTATCCAGAATGGTGCATTAAGCAACAATCCCAGATTCTGTAAACTTTAACCTAGTGAATTATTCACTAATGCATGGCATGCCTAGTATTTTCCTATGATATGTTCCCCAGCTGAACTTTCAATGTTGGCATGACATGACGATTAATGTTCACTCGCAGTAGAGTAACACAAATCTCCCGAAGTGTCAGTATTGAAATCTGCATGAAAACATTCGCATAGGCTACACCACCCTCTGACAAAGAGAATAGCGTGTTTACACACCTTTTAATTAAAAGTAAGCGCGATCGAACGCGTTTAAATTCCTTAAGGGAAATCTAGACTGTCCATATCAGTCTTAAGAAATAATCACGGCCACATGATTTGGCCACACAATTTAATAGGTCTAGCCTACTCCTAACGGGACTAGGCGATCGTCATGATAAACACCGACGGGCCCACTAGCATCCCTGCCGGTCGAAATTTCTTTAGCTCGTCCGCTACCTCCTTGAACGTTCACCAAAACATGGGTGATCGTGCGGTCTAAAAATAGCTCAAACGAGCTAAGACCGGCGAAAACAGTCTCAAAACCCATCGCATCCGTCCAACTTAGCCGGCCTAGTTGGACGGCTTAGATCGCATCTTGAGCGATCAAAATAGCGCTGGCGTATTCACCGGCAACTCAGCTACACCCATGGTTGATCAACTTCCTCACGACAAGCCAAGAGCGTATAGAATCGTTCACCCAAAGTAGGGTGAACATGTTGCTTTAGAAACCCTAAGTTGCGTTTGCAGCAACAAGGTGGTGTCGCAAATCGATCACGATCGTCCATCTTTGCCAGCCAAAGGAAGTGGCTTAGATTCAATTCTAGGCATACCAAAAGAGGTCAGTACGCTCACTGGCTCCCCGCCTATGCATAGGATCGATCGGCCTACTCAAATCAGCGCCCAGTGCTTGCAATCGATTAGCCACAACAGGGTTGGCCACACGACGCCTAAACCCTAAAAATACATTAATGGCAATAAACAACTTCCGCAAATCATCTCGTCCATCCAACTTCACTAGCCTAGTTGGATGGTGTAGATTTATTTTCAGAAAACCAACAAGGTAGCATTGTGACCGTCGGCCATCACTCCTCCACAGGAGCGATCGACCAAGTGATAGCTCGCCCATAAGGCCCTCAAACGATCACCCAAAGGTGACCGGTCGTGCGTGCTCTTTTAATGACGCTCAATTCGTGATTGATTCAATCGAGCTCTAAAACTACGATGCATCTAGCACATCGATTATTTTTCAGCAGCTTGTTTGAAAGCGATGATTAATAAATATCGACTATAAGTGATGCTATGGAAATATTGATTTCACAAATAACTTATTATTTAACCTAAAATCACTATGTGCTGATTTTAGCGGCGAATCTCATGACTTGGCCCATTTATTCGAGACATCAAACATGTCACAAACCGAGGCATACTCACCGGGGTATTGGTCCAAGGTTTACGGTGTGCGGCGTGCAACGCACCCATTACGAGAAAGTGTCGGGACTGGACGGACGGTTAATAGTTCTGAGGGTAGTGGGTGAAAATGTGACTAGTATTCCCACATAACGGAAACACGATGATCACCACCTTCCGTACGACTCCACTTATCCACTACTTAACTTCCTCCACTTCCTATGAGATCGGGGTGCGCTCAATGACTTATATAAATAGGTTTTCAACCTATTTCGAAAAGAAGAGACACAAGTGTTATCAACACAAGTAGCCAGAAACTATTTTCTGATACAAGTCATAAAATAGCCACACCTTCATCATTCAATATTCTGATCTCAAACACCTTCTTCGCTTCCCTCCCTAAGATCAACCCTTCTCCTTCACCTTGTGACCGAATTGAATCTGGAACGGCCATTTCTTGGTTTAGGCCAGAGTCTTACAGATTGATCTCTCGAATTTAAAAGTACTCCCGCGCAGTGAATTTGTTTAGGGTTTGAATTCGTTTTACATCAACACACCCTAAATTACCAAAAACAAAGGAATCGCTTTTACCCCAAAACAATCAAGCGACCACAAAGGGGAGATTAGTCTCTCGGTTGCAAGATCAATTTTCGATTTCATTTCAATTTTCTCAAATTCAAGATGGTGGATCTTAGGTCTGGATCAGCGACAAGTCATGATGTTACTGGCGCTGACAACACCCCTGGTATCAACGTTGTTCGCCAAGAAACACCAATGTACCACCTACCAAAGATGATTAACGCATCTCGTGGCACTACATCCTCAACCACCAACACCAAAGTGGTGCATGAAACATTCCTTTAGGCGTGACACCTCCAATCACTGAGCCGAGCCACCGCCTCCACCCCCAATGTTTCTTCGAGTGTAACACCCCGGTTGTTACTAGAGCTACCGCCACTCCCCTACCAGACGAGAGACCGGAGGAGCCATATGAGGCCAACCCCTATTACCATTGTCAATATAATGGAAAGACAAGAAGTTCTCGCTAAGGCTCAGACAGACATGGGTACAACTCAGAAAGATGTAGTTACTTTCCCAAGACACTAATAGAACGACTACCACAAGATCCGCGTCAGCCCACGGAACCAATAAGGAGTACTTTCAACATTCTTGGTGCAAGAAATTCAATAGGGCATGCATTCATAGATGAGGAAGTTCGTGTTTCTCCTGAGCGCTCAAGAGAAAGGAATCAGACATCCAATTTCATCACGCGTGAGGATTTAGAACGACTTCTTTAAAATCGAGGAAAGGAAAACCCGGTGGACCTGCACCAGCACCAACCTCCGTATCCTCCTGATGTGCAAAGAGTTCCTCTCTCGAGAGGATACTCCTCTCCTCAGTTTTCCCTTTATGATGGTACTGGTAACGCTCACTAACACATTTCTCGTTTTCTGGAATCCTTGGGAGAGCACGAATACAATCACGTCCTTCGCCTGAAAGAGTTCTAAAAGTCGCTTACTGAAAGAGCGTATACCTGGTACAACAACATCGCACCAAACAGCATATCAAATTGGTGTGAGATGGTCACCGCTTTCTATAAGAAGTATTTCTTCGTGTCTGAGAAAATCACTTTCTCAGACTTGGGAAGAATGTTTTAGCGAAACAACGAGCATCCAAATGATTACTTCAAGCGATTCAGAATATAAGCTTTGGATTGTCACGACCCAAATGTGACCGAACAGAAGTTAGTGGAGTCGTGCATTAACGGTATGGTTCCCATCTATCGTGCTTTACTGGAAAACATGCGGTTCCATATGTTCTCCGAACTCCATGAAGCTGCTAAGCGATCGGTTACGACCGCACCAGCGCTTTTAAAAAGAACCAGACCGGCCAGAGGTGAAGATGCACGTGAAACTCAAGGAAACAGACGTCTCATCAACAAGCAATATAACACCAGCCCTTCTGTAAGCATGGTAGGTGAATGAGGGAAAATAAAAGCTCCAGCAACAGAGCAACAACACAAGCGCGCAGCGCCGATGCAGACGACTCCATCCCGGAAAGCCGCGGCTAAGACTCATGTGCAAGAAGCTGGAGATGCTGCTCCAGACTTCCCATTTCAAAGCATGAAGCTGTTCACTATCCAACCATAATTAAAAATTCTGAAGGAGAGTCTAGAGATGCCTATGGGTACATCGACCTCGAAATCAAGGTGGGAGACGCTCTAGCATGTGGAAAATTTCATATTGTGAAAGACTACCCGAACTATGATATGATTCTGGGGAGCTCATGGGTGCATGACAACAAAGCAAAGCTAGGAGTGTATCCTTTGCCAGTGTCTATACCTGAAAGGATTTCCAACAATCCGTACAACCCCGAAGATTATCTGTTGCTGTATTGATAGGTGTGGAATACACCGTATTTACTATATAGAGTTTATGCTTTCTTTGCTGTTTTTCGTGTGAATTATGTACTTTACGCGTGCTTTTGAGTTTTATAGGTGCAATGGAGTCGCACGGAGTGAAACAAGAAGAAAACGTTCAATTGGAGCTAAATGGAGCGAGGAGGTCAATTCATAGGCGAGACATGGAGCCGGCTGAGAGTGCGCAAGGAGATGGGAAGAATTAGCCAACTCGTTGACCGGTGGCCGGGCGGACTTTGCCGGTCACCGGAGCCGATTTCCGGCGACTTTCCGGCCGATTTCCGGCCACAATCCCAGACTTCCGACGACCGATTTTGGGGCGTATTTTCTACACGGGTTTCTCATCCTTGTGGGCTTGGTGGACTCTCACCTAATGGACTTTGAAGACTTGACCTAATTTTGGAAGGAGAGAAAAGCTATAAAAGGGAGGTTTTCTACAACACATAAGATATCTTTTTTCTTGGAATTCTTTTGGAAAGCCACTTTTGTTTACGCTTCTAGGGTTTGGTTTTGTTCTTCTTCTTCTTTGTTTTATTATTGAATATTGATGATGATGAACTCCATAGCTATGAGTAGCTAAACATCTTATTGGTTATGGGATAAAAGTTGATTTCTCAACATGCTTTTGATTCAATGAATTAGTTTTGTCTCAGTAATTATTGTTTGTGATTCACAATTAATAGTGTTATAAGATTTGAAAACTTGTTAGGTTGAGTCCGGAATCAATCCGATTTGTGTTCATCTCTAGAGCTATATTAGGGTTTTCAATACGAAAAAGTTGTTTATCCCTGATTCTAAGTAGCATAATTGTGGTTAGTGCTTGTAGTGATACATCCTACTAGTCACAAGTGAATCATAACTTTTGTTAAAACGTCTAGTGCTTTTACACATTCGTTTGCATTGATGAGTCTTATTCCATAAATCTTAATGCTTTTAGGGAGTTAAACTTAATTGTGCTTTTACACTTTAGGTTGCTTTCGACGAAGAATTCACATAAGCATCTTTTAATGTGGTTGTGATGAAAACAGGGAATTAACGGTTATACTTGCGATCAAGTTATCCTAGGACTTTTAGTAAATACGAGATTAAAATATCAATTCTAATCATTGATGAAAATACATGTTTGTGAATGATACTATCCCTTGACCAATATCCTCTCCTTATTGATTTCTCAAATTATTTACTTTGCTTTCAACTATTTTTATTTCTTAAACAACAAACATACCTTGGGTTATTTTAGAAACTGAAATTTACATAACAACAAACGCCTCTCTGTGGATACGAACTCTTCCTTACCTTGTGCTTCATTTAAATTTAGTGCGTAAGAAATTGAAATTAATTTTGACGGATTGACACACGATCAAATTTTGGCGCCGCTGCACGGGAGGCATACGGCTTGTTATTAAGTTTTTAGTTTCTTTTTACAATTTCGCTTTTATCTTTGCTTTTCGTTTCTTGTCTTGTTTCTCACTTGTTTGCGAGAATTGTTTGCAGGTGCATAATCTCTCGGCTTCTAAGGATTGGAATTATCCAAGGTGCGGGATAGCTACTAGACGCGCACAATACTCCAACCAAGTAAAGGCACAACGGACGAGCACGAGGAGGAAGTAGGAGAAGAGATTTTTCGACAACGAGAAGAAGAAGAAATGGGTGATGCAAATCGTTCACTCAAGGACTTAGCTTCTCATAGGCTTGATACACAACAGGGGTGTATTCAAACGAACTCTACTTTTGAGATAAAGCCGGGGTTGCTTAGAGAATTACCAAAATTCCATGGCATGGTGAATGAAGATCCTAACAAACATCTTTTGGACTTCCACACCATTTTCACGGCTATGCTTCCAAAGAAATGTTGAGGCGGATGGTGCAATGTTGAAGGTTTTCCGTTTCTCTTTAATGGATAGTGCGAAGGATTGGTTGTACTATTTACCTCCCTAAGTCACAACATGGAATGGGTTGAAGAAACTCTTTTTGGAGAGATATTTTCCTGCATCCAAGGCTACTCAAATTCGCAAAGAAATTTGTGGGATGAAGCAAAACGTGGGAGAATCCTTATATGAATGTTGGGAAAGGTACAAGAGATTGGTTGCAAGCTGCCCTCACCACCAATTTAGTGACGCTATGATCATCCAATACTTCTATGAAGGACTCCAATCAAGTGATAGGAATCTTATTGACGCTGCGGGTGGTGGTGCACTAGTTAGCAAGACGGTGGCACAAGCTAGGGAGTTGATTGAAAACATGGCAGCGAACTCACAACAATTCTTAAGTCGTGGTTCGGATGTGATTCTAAGAAGGGTGAGTGAAGTGAGCGAGGTGGAGGAACTTCGTCAACAAATGGGTAACATGACAAAGAATGTTGCAACAAGTGGCATCCGCGGTTATACCAACTTCTCCTCAATCTTATGAAGACGAGCAAGCTAATGCGATCTTTCCGAATCAACCAAGACGGTATGATCCCTACTCCAACACTTACAATCCGGGATGGAGAGATCACCCCAATTTTAGCTATGCTAACAAACAAGGAGCCGTTCAACAACCTACTTTCAACCGTCCTAGTGGATTTCAACCACAACAACAACAATTTCAGCAACCTCAAGCACAACAATCAATGCAAACTCAAGGTGCTGATATTGATGCAAAGCTTCAAACTTTTATGCAAGGTATTTCCACCATGTTCAAGGAGAGTCAACAAGAGACTAAGAGTGCTATTAAGGAGTTGCAAACACAAATGGGCTCCATGGCGGTTGATATCAACAATTTGAAGGCACAAAATAGTGGGAGACTTCCTTCTCAACCTATTAACCCAAAAGAGGGTGTCAATGCCATTACGTTGAGAAGCGGTACACAACTTGTGCAACCCGAAGTTGCTGATTCGGGCAAGGTGGAGACACCAAAGGAACCTGTTTTGGAGGAGAAAGTCGAGGATTCTCCCCAAACTTCTGAGGTACCTATTCCTAACTCTAAAACTCCGGTTTCTACTTATGTTCCTCCTCTACCTTTCCCTCGCAGATTTGCAAGTTCTAAGAAGGCGGAACTAGAAAAGGAGATTTTAGACGTTCTAAAGAAGATCCATGTGAACATACCACTCATTGATGCTATCAAGCAAGTTCCAAAGTATGCAAAGGTGTTGAAGGACTTGTGTACCAACAAACAAAGGCTCAAAGGTAATGAAGTGCTTAGTGTGGGGAGAATGCCTCGGCAATCTTACAACACAAACTCCCACTTAAGTGCAAGGATCCTGGTAGTTTCGACATTCCGTCAAAATTGGTAACACAACTTTTAACAAAGCTATGTTGGACTTAGGTGCTTCCGTTAATGTTATGCCTGCGTCAATGTATAATTCACTTGATCTTGGTCCTCTTAAAAAGGCTGGAATTGTGTTGCAATTAGCCGATCGTTCTAATGTCTACCCAATGGGTATTGTTGAGGATGTTCTTGTGCAGGTTAATCAACTTGTATTTCCATGGGACTTTTGTGTGTTAGAGATGGATGAAGGTGCTCCGGACTCGTCTCTTCCATTGCTACTTGGGCGTCCTTTCATGAAAACGGCGAAAACCATAATTGATGTGGATAAGGGAACGCTAACTATGGAGTTTGATGGAGAAACAATACGTTTCAACATTTTCGAGACGATGAGATATCCTAGCGATGTCCACTCTTGTTTCTCCATTGATGTGATGGATACATTGGCACAACAAATGTTTGAATTAAACGGTGATGATGCTTTGGAAACCGTGTTAACTACATCCATGGATAATGGTGTAGAGTGTGGTAATGAAGTCAAGGAAGCTCTTGGTGATCTTAATTCACTACAAGAATGCCCAAAAACTCATAATATCTCTTTTATTTCTTTACCATGCAGTGATGAAAAGCTTGTACCTTCAATTATTAAATCTCCGATTTTAGAATTGAAACCTCTTCCCGACCACCTTAAGTACTTGTACTTGGGTGATAATGAAGAGTTACCGGTGATTGTTTCTAACAAGCTTAGTGATTTACAGGAGCAAAAACTTCTAAGGGTGCTAAGGAAGTACAAGACGGCCATAGGATGGACAATTGCCGATATTAAGGGTATTAGCCCTGCCGTTTGTATGCATAAAATTCGTTTGGAGGATGATGCAAAGCCTAAAAGGGATGCGCAACGTCGTTTGAATCCTCCCATGATGGAAGTTGTGAAAAAGGAGATACTCAAGCTTTTGGAAGTGGGTGTTATCTACCCCATATCCGATAGCAAGTGGGTAAGCCCTTACAAGTGGTACCAAAGAAATCGGGAGTAACGGTGGTGGAGAATGATAAGAATGAACTTGTCCCAACTCGTGTGCAAACCGGTTGGAGGGTTTGTATTGATTACGAGAAAATTGAATGCCACCACTAGAAAAGATCACTTTCCTTTACCTTTTATTGATCAAATGCTTGAACGTTTAGCTGGACACTCTTACTATTGCTTTCTTGATGGCTATTCAGGTTATAATCAGATTGTGATAGCGCCGGAGGACCAAGAGAAAACCACTTTCACTTGTCCTTTCGGTACTTTTGCTTATAGAAGGATGCCTTTTGGCCTATGCAATGCTCCGGCTACTTTTCAAAGGTGTATGGTAAGTATCTTTTCGGAATATGTTGAAAACATAATCGAAGTGTTCATGGATGACTTTAGTGTCTTTGGTGATTCTTTTGACCTTTGCTTGAACAACTTGTCTCTAATCCTTGAACGATGTGTTGAAACAAATCTTGTGCTAAATTGGGAGAAGTGCCATTTCATGGTAACTCATGGCATAGTTTTAGGCCATATAATATCTTCTAAAGGTTTGGAAGTTGATAAATCTAAGATAGACCTTATTCGTGCTCTAACCCCTCCCACTACGGTGAGGGAGATACGTTCTTTTCTTGGTCATGCGGGTTTCTATCGTAGGTTCATCAAGGACTTTTCCAAAATAGCATCACCACTTTGTAACTTATTGCAAAAAGATGTGGTTTTTAATTTTGATGAGAAATGTATGGCGGCATTCAATCGTTTGAAAGAACTTTTGATTTCAGCCCCTATCATTAAACCACCGGATTGGAGTAAGCCGTTTGAACTCATGTGTGATGCTAGTGATTATGCGGTTGGTGCGGTGCTTGGGCAGCGTGTGGGGAGGCTTCCTCATGCTATCTATTATGCTTCTAGAACGTTAAATGAGGCTCAACAAAACTACACAACCACTGAAAAGGAGTTATTAGCTATTGTTTTTGCTTTGGAAAAGTTTCGCTCTTATCTAATTGGTACAAAAGTTGTTGTTTTTTCTGATCATGCAGCGCTTAAGTACTTGCTTACAAAGAAAGAGGCGAAGCCGAGGCTCATACGATGGATTTTACTCTTGCAAGAGTTTGATCTTGAAATCAAAGACAAGAAAGGGATTGAGAACACCGTTGCGGATCACTTGAGCCGACTTGCTGTGGACAAGGAGACTATCCCGTTGCGTGAAAGTTTCCTGATGAGCAACTTTTCTCAATTGCCCTTGGAGAACCATGGTATGCCGATATTGTCAATTACTTAGTTTCTAAACAAATCCCAAAGAACTTGTCTCGTCTTTGAGAGGGACAAACTTAAGAGGTTAGGGAACCAATACATATGGGATGATCCATACTTATGGAAACATGGTAGTGACCAAGTAATACGAAGGTGCGTGCCCGAATCTGAATTTAACTCTATCTTGTCTTTTTGTCACTCTTATGCTTGCGGAGGACATTTTGGGAGTAAGAGGACAGCGCACAAGGTACTTGAAAGTGGTTTTTATTGGCCAACTTTGTTTAAGGATGCACACATATTTTGTACAACTTGTGATAGGTGTCAAAGAACCGGCAATCTAGGTGTCCGAAATCAAATGCCACAAACTTTTATTCAATTTATTGAAGTTTTTGATGTATGGGGTATTGATTTTATGGGGCCTTTTGTCAACTCCCATGGGAATTTTTATATCTTACTTGCTGTTGATTATGTCTCGAAATGGGTGGAAGCTAAAGCCACCCCTACTAATGATTCTAAAGTGGTTTCAGATTTTGTGCAAGCTAATATTTTTGCAAGGTTTGGAATTCCAAGAGCCATAATTAGCGATGGGGGTTCTCACTTCAAAAACAGGATTCTACAAAGCTTGTTGGCGAAGTACAATGTGTCGCACAAGATTGCAACACCTTATCATCCACAAACCAATGGACAAGCCGAGGTGTCGAACCGGGAGGTGAAATCAATTCTAGAAAAGACGGTGAACCCGACAAGGAAGGATTGGAGCATGCGACTTAATGATGCTTTGTGGGCGTATAGGACCGCATATAAAACACCTATTGGAATGTCTCCTTTTAGGCTTGTGTATGGTAAACCTTGTCACTTACCCGTGGAAATTGAGCATAAGGCGTTTTGGGCTATTAAGCAATGCAACATGGAGATGGATGGGGCTGAAAGCAAAGGAAGTTACAACTTCAAGAGCTAGAGGAGCTTCGCAATGATGCATTTGAAAGCTCACGGATTTACAAAGAAAAGACGAAAGCATTCCATGATAACATGATTTCTAGGAAACAATTTTGCATAGGGCAGAAAGTGCTTTTGTTTAATTCTCGCTTGCAATTATTTCCGGGTAAACTAAGGTCACGATGGATCGGACCTTTTATTGTTACTAATGTGTTTTCTCATGGTGCAAGGAAATTCGTAGCATAGCTACAGGGAAAGAACTTAAAGTTAATGGGCACCGGTTGAAACCATATTATGAGAACTTCACTTCCGAAGTGGTGGAAGGAGTTAACTTTGTGGATGTGCTCCCTCTGGAGGAGTCATAGGAAGCAAGGAGATAGTCGGGCTGACGACTTTAAACCAAGCGCTAATTGGGAGGCAACCCAAAGGATGAGTATTTCTTGTCTTGTATTTAGTTTTTCTTGTTTTGTTTTACTTTGTTTTTGCTGATTTCTTGCTAGGATTTCCCACCTTGACTTACTTTGGATGATTCAATTTACATTGAGGACAATGTAAAGTTTAAGTGTGGGGGAGCATTTATATGTTTTAGTTTGTTTTATGTATAAAAAAAAAAAAAAAATCAGAAAACTAGAAAAACAGAAAAACAGAAAAAAAAATTGTGCTTTTTGAACTCCGAAATCTAGAACTTGTGCCTTTAGGATGACACCATTAGTGGATGGAACCATTTTGAATGCAGGAGTTGAGGAACCAATTAACTAAAAGGGGATTAATATAGCTCAGAAATCACAAATTAACATGATAGTTGTTACCATATCTCGGAATATCACCATATCACATTCTATTTTTATTTTTCCATATTTATCTATTGTTCTCTAAGTGCTTTGGTGGGTCACTAAAAATCGACGTGTTATTACTGCTAGGATGAAATAGAGTGGTTGAGTTACTAGAAAAAGAAAAAAAAAAAAAAGAGAAAAAAAAAAAAAAGACCGACTAATTAGACCAAAACGGAATAAAAAGACACTTGGGAATAGCAGTATGTGTGAAACGTAGTCCCTGTCTCCGTCGCCTAAACAAGCGTGGAATGCAGGATCCAAGGCAACTATCATGTACTTGCTGACAAGAAGCATGCGCTTGGATCCAAAAGATCTAATCATGCCGTCTAAAAAATTGGATCCAGTTTGATCCAATCATAAAAAAAAAAAAAAAAATTATTATTGTGTTGAATAAAGTCACTTTTGGTTCCCTTGTATATGCCAATTGATTTGATGTAGCATTCCGCACTAAGTAGCTCAATCCAATAGGATTAGGTTCATCTTAGCAAGACCTTCAGACAGATATGGGAAACATCGAACACTTGTGAATATCCGCCAACATCTACATCTTTATCCATCTTCTTAATCTTTTCATTGTGATTGTGGTTTGTTAGTTTCCGAGTATTTTGGCTTGTTCAACTATCTAATTAGAGTTTATTTACTAATATTTGAATTGAATTTGCAAGGTACCTCCTCCTGTAGTCATTTTGGATTCGTTCATTGATTTGTCACGAATAGACGGAGTTTGTAATATAGGTTTTGTGGGTATATCTCTAGTAAACCCTCACGAGACTATAACTCGTCCACTAGGGACACTTAGTGGTTTAAAGGCTTGTTATTTATGCTAAAAGTGACCGTAGCCTCGACGACACGGAGTTGTTGTATTTTATTGTTTTGTTTGATTTGCTCGAGGACAAGCAAAGTCTAAGTGTGGGGGAATCGATAGGTGTAGAATACACCGTATTTACTATATAGAGTTTATGCTTTCTTTGCTGTTTTTCGTGTGAATTATGTACTTTACGCGTGCTTTTGAGTTTTATAGGTGCAATGGAGTCGCACGGAGTGAAACAAGAAGAAAACGTTCAATTGGAGCTAAATGGAGCGAGGAGGTCAATTCATAGGCGAGACATGGAGCCGGCTGAGAGTGCGCAAGGAGATGGGAAGAATTAGCCAACTCGTTGACCGGTGGCCGGGCGGACTTTGCCGGTCACCGGAGCCGATTTCCGGCGACTTTCCGGCCGATTTCCGGCCACAATCCCAGACTTCCGACGACCGATTTTGGGGCGTATTTTCTACACGGTTTCTCATCCTTGTGGGCTTGGTGGACTCTCACCTAATGGACTTTGAAGACTTGACCTAATTTTGGAAGGAGAGAAAAGCTATAAAAGGGAGGTTTTCTACAACACATAAGATATCTTTTTTCTTGGAATTCTTTTGGAGAGCCACTTTTGTTTACGCTTCTAGGGTTTGGTTTTGTTCTTCTTCTTCTTTGTTTTATTATTGAATATTGATGATGATGAACTCCATAGCTATGAGTAGCTAAACATCTTATTGGTTATGGGATAAAAGTTGATTTCTCAACATGCTTTTGATTCAATGAATTAGTTTTGTCTCAAGAATTATTGTTTGTGATTCACAATTAATAGTGTTATAAGATTTGAAAACTTGTTAGGTTGAGTCCGGAATCAATCCGATTTGTGTTCATCTCTAGAGCTATATTAGGGTTTTCAATACGAAAAAGTTGTTTATCCCTGATTCTAAGTAGCATAATTGTGGTTAGTGCTTGTAGTGATACATCCTACTAGTCACAAGTGAATCATAACTTTTGTTAAAACGTCTAGTGCTTTTACACATTCGTTTGCATTGATGAGTCTTATTCCATAAATCTTAATGCTTTTAGGGAGTTAAACTTAATTGTGCTTTTACACTTTAGGTTGCTTTCGACGAAGAATTCACATAAGCATCTTTTAATGTGGTTGTGATGAAAACAGGGAATTAACGGGTTATACTTGCGATCAAGTTATCCTAGGACTTTTAGTAAATACGAGATTAAAATATCAATTCTAATCATTGATGAAAATACATGTTTGTGAATGATACTATCCCTTGACCAATATCCTCTCCTTATTGATTTCTCAAATTATTTACTTTGCTTTCAACTATTTTTATTTCTTAAACAACAAACATACCTTGGGTTATTTTAGAAACTGAAATTTACATAACAACAAACGCCTCTCTGTGGATACGAACTCTTCCTTACCTTGTGCTTCATTTAAATTTAGTGCGTAAGAAAGTGAAATTAATTTTGACGGATTGACACACGATCAAATTTTGGCGCCGCTGCCGGGGAGGCATACGGCTTGTTATTAAGTTTTTAGTTTCTTTTTACAATTTCGCTTTTATCTTTGCTTTTCGTTTCTTGTCTTGTTTCTCACTTGTTTGCGAGAATTGTTTGCGGCATAATCTCCGGCTTCTAAGGATTGGAATTATCCAAGGTGCGGGATAGCTACTAGACGCGCACAATACTCCAACCAAGTAAAGACACAACGGACGAGCACGAGGAGGAAGTAGGAGAAGAGATTTTCCGACAACGAGAAGAAGAAGAAATGGGTGATGCAAATCGTTCACTCAAGGACTTAGCTTCTCATAGGCTTGATACACAACGAGGGTGTATTCAAACGAACTCTACTTTTGAGATAAAGCCGGGGTTGCTTAGAGAATTACCAAAATTCCATGGCATGGTGAATGAAGATCCTAACAAACATCTTTTGGACTTCCACACCATTTTCACGGCTATGCTTCCAAAGAAATGTTGAGGCGGATGGTGCAATGTTGAAGGTTTTCCGTTTCTCTTTAATGGATAGTGCGAAGGATTGGTTGTACTATTTACCTCCCTAAGTGTCACAACATGGAATGGGTTGAAGAAACTCTTTTGGAGAGATATTTTCCCGCATCCAAGGCTACTCAAATTCGCAAAGAAATTTGTGGGATGAAGCAAAACGTGGGAGAATCCTTATATGAATGTTGGGAAAGGTACAAGAGATTGGTTGCAAGCTGCCCTCACCACCAATTTAGTGACGCTATGATCATCCAATACTTCTATGAAGGACTCCAATCAAGTGATAGGAATCTTATTGACGCTGCGGGTGGTGGTGCACTAGTTAGCAAGACGGTGGCACAAGCTAGGGAGTTGATTGAAAACATGGCAGCGAACTCACAACAATTCTTAAGTCGTGGTTCGGATGTGATTCTAAGAAGGGTGAGTGAAGTGAGCGAGGTGGAGGAACTTCGTCAACAAATGGGTAACATGACAGCAATGTTGCAACAAGTGGCATCCGCGGTTATACCAACTTCTCCTCAATCTTATGAAGACGAGCAAGCTAATGCGATCTTTCCGAATCAACCAAGACGGTATGATCCCTACTCCAACACTTACAATCCGGGATGGAGAGATCACCCCAATTTTAGCTATGCTAACAAACAAGGAGCCGTTCAACAACCTACTTTCAACCGTCCTAGTGGATTTCAACCACAACAACAACAATTTCAGCAATCTCAAGCACAACAATCAATGCAAACTCAAGGTGCTGATATTGATGCAAAGCTTCAAACTTTTATGCAAGGTATTTCCACCATGTTCAAGGAGAGTCAACAAGAGACTAAGAGTGCTATTAAGGAGTTGCAAACACAAATGGGCTCCATGGCGGTTGATATCAACAATTTGAAGGCACAAAATAGTGGGAGACTTCCTTCTCAACCTATTAACCCAAAAGAGGGTGTCAATGCCATTACGTTGAGAAGCGGTACACAACTTGTGCAACCCGAAGTTGCTTGATTCGGGCAAGGTGGAGACACCAAAGGAACCTGTTTTGGAGGAGAAAGTCGAGGATTCTCCCCAAACTTCTGAGGTACCTATTCCTAACTCTAAAACTCCTGTTTCTACTTATGTTCCTCCTCTACCTTTCCCTCATGATTTGCAAGTTCTAAGAAGGCGGAACTAGAAAAGGAGATTTTAGACGTTCTAAAGAAGATCCATGTGAACATACCACTCATTGATGCTATCAAGCAAGTTCCAAAGTATGCAAAGGTGTTGAAGGACTTGTGTACCAACAAACAAAGGCTCAAAGGTAATGAAGTGCTTAGTGTGGGGGAGAATGCCTCGGCAATCTTACAACACAAACTCCCACTTAAGTGCAAGGATCCGGGTAGTTTCGACATTCCCGTCAAAATTGGTAACACAACTTTTAACAAAGCTATGTTGGACTTAGGTGCTTCCTTAATGTTATGCCCGCGTCAATGTATAATTCACTTGATCTTGGTCCTCTTAAAAAGGCTGGAATTGTGTTGCAATTAGCCGGTCGTTCTAATGTCTACCCAATGGGTATTGTTGAGGATGTTCTTGTGCAGGTTAATCAACTTGTATTTCCTGCGGACTTTTGTGTGTTAGAGATGGATGAAGGTGCTCCGGACTCGTCTCTTCCATTGCTACTTGGGCGTCCTTTCATGAAAACGGCGAAAACCATAATTGATGTGGATAAGGAACGCTAACTATGGAGTTTGATGGAGAAACAATACGTTTCAACATTTTCGAGACGATGAGATATCCTAGCGATGTCCACTCTTGTTTCTCCATTGATGTGATGGATACATTGGCACAATAAATGTTTGAATTAAACGGTGATGATGCTTTGGAAACCGTGTTAACTACATCCATGGATAATGGTGTAGAGTGTGGTAATGAAGTCAAGGAAGCTCTTGGTGATCTTAATTCACTACAAGAATGCCCAAAAACTCATAATATCTCTTTTATTTCTTTACCATGCAAAGGATGAAAAGCTTGTACCTTCAATTATTAAATCTCCGATTTTAGAATTGAAACCTCTTCCCGACCACCTTAAGTACTTGTACTTGGGTGATAATGAAGAGTTACCGGTGATTGTTTCTAACAAGCTTAGTGATTTACAGGAGCAAAAACTTCTAAGGGTGCTAAGGAAGTACAAGACGGCCATAGGATGGACAATTGCCGATATTAAGGGTATTAGCCCTGCCGTTTGTATGCATAAAATTCGTTTGGAGGATGATGCAAAGCCTAAAAGGGATGCGCAACGTCGTTTGAATCCTCCCATGATGGAAGTTGTGAAAAAGGAGATACTCAAGCTTTTAGAAGTGGGTGTTATCTACCCCATATCCGATAGCAAGTGGGTAAGCCCGGTACAAGTGGTACCAAAGAAATCGGGAGTAACGGTGGTGGAGAATGATAAGAATGAACTTGTCCCAACTCGTGTGCAAACCGGTTGGAGGGTTTGTATTGATTACGGAAAATTGAATGCCACCACTAGAAAAGATCACTTTCCTTTACCTTTTATTGATCAAATGCTTGAACGTTTAGCTGGACACTCTTACTATTGCTTTCTTGATGGCTATTCAGGTTATAATCGATTGATAGCGCGGAGGACCAAGAGAAACCACTTTCACTTGTCCTTTCGGTACTTTTGCTTATAGAAGGATGCCTTTTGGCCTATGCAATGCTCCGGCTACTTTTCAAAGGTGTATGGTAAGTATCTTTTCGGAATATGTTGAAAACATAATCGAAGTGTTCATGGATGACTTTAGTGTCTTTGGTGATTCTTTTGACCTTTGCTTGAACAACTTGTCTCTAATCCTTGAACGATGTGTTGAAACAAATCTTGTGCTAAATTGGGAGAAGTGCCATTTCATGGTAACTCATGGCATAGTTTTAGGCCATATAATATCTTCTAAAGGTTTGGAAGTTGATAAATCTAAGATAGACCTTATTCGTGCTCTAACCCCTCCCACTACGGTGAGGGAGATACGTTCTTTTCTTGGTCATGCAGGTTTCTATCGTAGGTTCATCAAGGACTTTTCCAAAATAGCATCACCACTTTGTAACTTATTGCAAAAAGATGTGGTTTTTAATTTTGATGAGAAATGTATGGCGGCATTCAATCGTTTGAAAGAACTTTTGATTTCAGCCCCTATCATTAAACCACCGGATTGGAGTAAGCCGTTTGAACTCATGTGTGATGCTAGTGATTATGCGGTTGGTGCGGTGCTTGGGCAGCGTGTGGGGAGGCTTCCTCATGCTATCTATTATGCTTCTAGAACGTTAAATGAGGCTCAACAAAACTACACAACCACTGAAAAAGAGTTATTAGCTATTGTTTTTGCTTTGGAAAAGTTTCGCTCTTATCTAATTGGTACAAAAGTTGTTGTTTTTTTCTGATCATGCAGCGCTTAAGTACTTGCTTACAAAGAAAGAGGCGAAGCCGAGGCTCATACGATGGATTTTACTCTTGCAAGAGTTTGATCTTGAAATCAAAGACAAGAAAGGGATTGAGAACACCGCTATGGATCACTTGAGCCGACTTGCTGTGGACAAGGAGACTATCCCGTTGCGTGAAAGTTTCCCGGATGAGCAACTTTTCTCAATTGCCCTTGGAGAACCATGGTATGCCGATATTGTCAATTACTTAGTTTCTAAACAAATCCCAAAGAACTTGTCTCGTGCTGAGAGGGACAAACTTAAGAGGTTAGGGAACCAATACATATGGGATGATCCATACTTATGGAAACATGGTAGTGACCAAGTAATACGAAGGTGCGTGCCCGAATCTGAATTTAACTCTATCTTGTCTTTTTGTCACTCTTATGCTTGCGGAGGACATTTTGGGAGTAAGAGGACAGCGCACAAGGTACTTGAAAGTGGTTTTTATTGGCCAACTTTGTTTAAGGATGCACACATATTTTGTACAACTTGTGATAGGTGTCAAAGAACCGGCAATCTAGGTGTCCGAAATCAAATGCCACAAACTTTTATTCAATTTATTGAAGTTTTTGATGTATGGGGTATTGATTTTATGGGGCCTTTTGTCAACTCCCATGGGAATTTTTATATCTTACTTGCTGTTGATTATGTCTCGAAATGGGTGGAAGCTAAAGCCACCCCTACTAATGATTCTAAAGTGGTTTCAGATTTTGTGCAAGCTAATATTTTTGCAAGGTTTGGAATTCCAAGAGCCATAATTAGCGATGGGGTTCTCACTTCAAAAACAGATTCTACAAAGCTTGTTGGCGAAGTACAATGTGTCGCACAAGATTGCAACACCTTATCATCCACAAACCAATGGACAAGCCGAGGTGTCGAACCGGGAGGTGAAATCAATTCTAGAAAAGACGGTGAACCCGACAAGGAAGGATTGGAGCATGCGACTTAATGATGCTTTGTGGGCGTATAGGACCGCATATAAAACACCTATTGGAATGTCTCCTTTTAGGCTTGTGTATGGTAAACCTTGTCACTTACCCGTGGAAATTGAGCATAAGGCGTTTTGGGCTATTAAGCAATGCAACATGGAGATGGATGGGGCTGGAAAGCAAAGGAAGTTACAACTTCAAGAGCTAGAGGAGCTTCGCAATGATGCATTTGAAAGCTCACGGATTTACAAAGAAAAGACGAAAGCATTCCATGATAACATGATTTCTAGGAAACAATTTTGCATAGGGGCGAAAGTGCTTTTGTTTAATTCTCGCTTGCAATTATTTCCGGTAAACTAAGGTCACGATGGATCGGACCTTTTATTGTTACTAATGTGTTTTCTCATGGTGCAAGGAAATTCGTAGCATAGCTACGGGGAAAGAACTTAAAGTTAATGGGCACCGGTTGAAACCATATTATGAGAACTTCACTTCCGAAGTGGTGGAAGGAGTTAACTTTGTGGATGTGCTCCCTCTGGAGGAGTCATAGGAAGCAAGGAGATAGTCGGGCTGACGACTTTAAACCAAGCGCTAATTGGGAGGCAACCCAAAGGATGAGTATTTCTTGTCTTGTATTTAGTTTTTCTTGTTTTGTTTTACTTTGTTTTTGCTGATTTCTTGCTAGGATTTCCCACCTTGACTTACTTTGGATGATTCAATTTACATTGAGGACAATGTAAAGTTTAAGTGTGGGGGAGCATTTATATGTTTTAGTTTGTTTTATGTATAAAAAAAAAAAAAAAATCAGAAAACTAGAAAAACAGAAAAAAAAATTGTGCTTTTTGAACTCCGAAATCTAGAACTTGTGCCTTTAGGATGACACCATTAGTGGATGGAACCATTTTGAATGCAGGAGTTGAGGAACCAATTAACTAAAAGGGGATGAATATAGCTCAGAAATCACAAATTAACATGATAGTTGTTACCATATCTCGGAATATCACCATATCACATTCTATTTTTATTTTTCCATATTTATCTATTGTTCTCTAAGTGCTTTGGTGGGTCACTAAAAATCGACGTGTTATTACTGCTAGGATGAAATAGAGTGGTTGAGTTACTAGAAAAAGAAAAAAAAAAAAAAAAAAAAAAAAAAAAAAAAAAAGAAAAAAAAAAAAAGACCGAATAATTAGACCAAAACGGATAAAAAGACACTTGGGAATAGCAAGTATGTGTGAAACGTAGTCCCCGTCTCCGTCGCCTAAACAAGCGTGGAATGCAGGATCCAAGGCAACTATCATGTACTTGCCGACAAGAAGCATGCGCTGGATCCAAAAGATCTAATCATGCCGCCTAAAAAATTGGATCCAGTTTGATCCAATCATAAAAAAAAAAAAAAATTATTATTGTGTTGAATAAAGTCACTTTTGGTTCCCTTGTATATGCCAATTGATTTGATGTAGCATTCAAGACTAAGTAGCTCAATCCAATAGGATTAGGTTCATCTTAGCAAAGGACCTTCTGACAGATATGGGAAACATCGAACACTTGTGAATATCCGCCAACATCTACATATTTATCCATCTTCTTAATCTTTTCATTGTGATTGTGGTTTGTTAGTTTCCGAGTATTGTGGCTTGTTCAACTATCTAATTAGAGTTTATTTACTAATATTTGAATTGAATTTGCAAGGTACCTCCTCCGTAGTCATTTTGGATTCGTTCATTGATTTGTCACGAATAGACGGAGTTTGTAATATAGGTTTTGTGGGTATATCTCTAGTAAACCCTCACGAGACTATAACTCGTCCACTAGGGACACTTAGTGGTTTAAAGGCTTGTTATTTATGCTAAAAGTGACCGTAGCCTCGACGACACGGAGTTGTTGTATTTTATTGTTTTGTTTGATTTGCTCGAGGACAAGCAAAGTCTAAGTGTGGGGGAATCTGATAGGTGTAGAATACACCGTATTTACTATATAGAGTTTATGCTTTCTTTGCTGTTTTTCGTGTGAATTATGTACTTTACGCGTGCTTTTGAGTTTTATAGGTGCAATGGAGTCGCACGGAGTGAAACAAGAAGAAAACGTTCAATTGGAGCTAAATGGAGCGAGGAGGTCAATTCATAGGCGAGACATGGAGCCGGCTGAGAGTGCGCAAGGAGATGGGAAGAATTAGCCAACTCGTTGACCGGTGGCCGGGCGGACTTTGCCGGTCACCGGAGCCGATTTCCGGCGACTTTCCGGCCGATTTTCGGCCACAATCCCAGACTTCCGACGACCGATTTTGGGGCGTATTTTCTACACGGGTTTCTCATCCTTGTGGGCTTGGTGGACTCTCACCTAATGGACTTTGAAGACTTGACCTAATTTTGGAAGGAGAGAAAAGCTATAAAAGAGAGGTTTTCTACAACACATAAGATATCTTTTTTCTTGGAATCACTACAAGAAAATGGGCCTTTAGTGACAAATGTTTTCCCATCAAAGTTCTTTTAGTCATGAAACATATTCACTTGTGACCAATATCAAAATTGTTGGTATAAATATTATTTTTGCGACAAAATATCTTTTTTGTCTTTGCAATTGTCACCGAAAGCATAGATGACAACCAAAACTTGTCGTGATTTCCTCCGTCGCTGATGATTTGTTCGGCGAGAATTTCGCCAGTCACCAATTTTACTTATACTGACAATGATAAATGCTCGTCGCAAAAAAAATAATTTGTAACCACTATTTCGTTTTCTCGTTAAATATATATAGGGTGACAATATCCATCGGTCGTTAGTAACTTTTAACTCATGACGGACGAAACTTTGTCGCCATAGTCTTTTGGCGTCTAAAATACTTCGCCACGATATAAACATTAGGCGAGAAATTAAACATCAATGCTATCGTGTTTTTTTTGCCGCAAACAAAAATAGTTCCAAAAAATGATATTTATAGTGACCAAATTTTAGACACAACAAAAAATCTCTAGTGACTAAATAACTTGATGTTAGTATTACTTATACGTTGGAGACAAAAAAATAGTTGTCAGTGAAATATGGATTTACAACCACAAAATATTAGCCATTAAACAATATATGGGTGACATATAATATGAGTTTGTCAATCTTCGTTCCTTTCCGCTTCAGACTGGGGAGCACTTCTAAACCAATTGAGCAGAAGTCACCTCGTCGTTGCTGATTTTGCCTCTTCAAAAGTTGCTTCAAAATACTAAAATCAACTGGTCGAAGAACATTAATCTAATGTTGACAGAACTAGCCCAACTCCAAACCCGGTCCCTTTTCTAAAGGAAGCGTACGGAAGAGAATGAATGTATCAGAGGGAAGACTGGAAAATGATGGGAATTGACGCATAAAGAAGTACGCAGAGCATCACTGAAAATTACGTATTCTCCTCTGAATGCATTTGTGAGTATATATACTAGCACTCTCAAATAACTTTACACCAATATTTCCCTGGTCTCTGGCGGGTGGTTACTTCTATTGCTAACATTCGACTTAAACACGGACAAATGTGGCCTAAAATACTGGAGAGCTAAAGCCAAGCCCTGCCTGACACACTCCTAATGGAAAAAGTTGTCCATTGCAAACAGTGAATTCATTGTATTATTAAATGCTTGGTATTCACACAAAGCCACAAATTATATATACGAAATTCCAATAAACTTATAAACCAACTGAAAAATAAGATTATAAAAATAATTTAATCAAACTAATAATAACACAAAGCCATAGCCATAAATTACTTCATTGGTTCGAGCAAAAATTAGCATTAGAATAAATATCTATTGAGTTTCAAGTAACTAGAATATTAAGCTTCAAGTAAAATAACAAGAACGAACTAGTATTCTAGATCCGAGTCATCATCTTCTCGCACAATATCCTCGTGCTCTACCACATCATTTTTGTAGTTAAACAATGTTTCGTCTTCTTCTTCCTCCTCCTCCTCCTCATCATCGTCATCTTCAGCTAGAACAAGATTTGCATCTAACATTTCGAGTTCAACATCATCATCTCTATGAAGTACAGTTTCCGCATTATCATCTTCTTGAACAGTGGATAAAAGCAACGGACCCTCTTTGTTCTGGTGATATGCCTCTTCCTCATCAATAGTTTCTTCTGTTTCTGGTTGTACTTCCTTGATATCCATTTCAGGAACATCCCATATATGCCTATGATGCATTTTTTGAGCCACTTTCCAATTTGCTCCATGCTTGTAGTCATCAAGGTAGAAAACTTGTTGCGCTTGTGATGCAAGAATGAAAGGTTCACTCTTGTACCACAATGTACTAGTATTTATAGATGTCAAATCATAATCCTTTCGAATTCTCGTCCTTCCAGGAGTTACGTCAAACCAATCACATTTAAATAACACAACTCGGTAGCCATACAAAAAGTCTATCTCAATAACATCCTGCAAGCTACCAAAGAATTCAGTTGGCTTACTGTTGTGTACCCCATCTACTACCAATCCGCTATTCTGGGTCGTTCGACGAAGTTCACGTTGTTTGGTATGGAATCGAACTCCATGATAAATACAAGCAGGATATGATTTTGCGCGAGATTCAACTCCCTGTGCTAACGAATGCAATTCATCAGTAGCCTCAGGAACCTTTTCATAGTGCAATTTTCCAATCTGTACATTTTCAGAAAAAACCAATAACAATAATGAGAGTGTTTGCAAACAATAATGATATAGGATTGTTAGAACAATGACGAAAAAATGAGACTACTTGTATTACAATAATGATATAGGATTTTTAATAGTAAAAATTAATTGCTTACCCGCTTTCGACTCCAATCAGGAAATAGTTTTAGCTTCATCTGAAGAAAAACCTGGGCTTGTATCTGGTAATCTTGCAAGTCGACTCCATCTCGGATGACAAAATCCACTCTGAAACAATATAAACTAGTATTTTACATCTCAACATCATCTGAATAAGAACCTAGGCCTATATCTGGTAATCTTGCAAGCCGACTCCATCCCAGATGACAAAATCCACTCTGGAACAATATAAACTAGTATTTTACATCTCAACATCATCTGAATGAGAACCTGGGCCTATATATGGTAATCTTGCAAGCCGAGTCTATCCCTGATAGCAAAATTCACTCAGGAATTATCAAATCTGATATTTTACATCTCAGCTTCACCATGTATTTCAACTTCATCTGAATGAGAACCTGGACCTGTATCCGGTAATCTTGCAAGCCGAGTCCATCCCGGATGGCAAAATTCACTCAGGAATTATCAAATCTGATATTTTGCATCTCAACTTCATCCGAAGAAAAAGCCGGACTTATATATGGTAATCTTGCAAGCCGACTCCATCCCGTATGTCAAATCCACTATGGAATCATCAAAACTGATATTTTACATTTCAACTCCTCCGAAGAAAAATGTCTATATCCAAGTAGGATATACTTTCATTTTTTCTAAAAGCCTTCTCCAACCCTAATTTCTTAAAGAAATGTATTGATGAGCTGACCTATTTTTGGGTATAACATGCCAAAGCTGGTGTCAAAAATTGAACATTCATTTAGAGATGACCGAACTACGTAGAGTATGCATTTAAATTTTTGTTGATCATCTTTCAACAAAATTCTTAAAAAATTATATTTTTAATATTTTCTTCCCATGTAATGCGTATCTTGAGAATCAATTGAAAACACCAACCTCTATTATAGAGGTGTAAAATATGTGGTGCCAGTATGTTTAGAGCATAACACAACTCGTTAAGACTCCAAGACAGCATAATAGAACACATGAGCTATTATTGAATTTTAATTTTTGTTCGAAGGAACTGTGGTTGGAAATATATAGTCATTCCCTATAACATAGACATTAATCATGAGCTAATGGATACGTCATGTAGGTTTCTTGCTCCACCCACACCATGACGCGACTTTTTCTAAATAAATATGCCGTGGCATGATGCATGCATATGCTCAGTTATCAAGTAGAAAGATAACACATTTGATACACGTATTTTTAAGTGCAAAGCCCATGTTTAACACGTCATTTTATTAAATCTGTACATAGACTTTTGGGGTAACAGGTGCTCGACTTAACGGGATGCTAAGGAGACAGTTTCAGTGGGTCTTTGCGAGTTGCGACTCATCATGTCTAGTTACATTTTCACCTCACACACACGTAGTCCACACACTCATTGGAAGGGTATTGAGTTCTGACTTTATCGTGTTTGGGTTGCCTAGTATTTTATTCCATATCCAGAAAAAAACAGCGAAAGAGGATTCTAGAAGATATGGGAATAGAAGAAACCTATTCAGTTACAGCCAAGTGAGAGGTGGCCGATCCGATTTTAATGGATCCATTATGTAACTTCTCAACTCCGGGAGGGATGCAGAGGGAAAGCAAAAGAGAACAGAAAGAAAAAGGGCGGGATTTTGCAGCGGGATTTTACCAACTAAATCCTATAAATGGAGCCGAATTATCATCCAAATTTGTTTGCAAAATTCTATATAAAACCGAAGGTATGGCGTCATAGATTTTTCATTAATTCTATTGATTTTTATTCAAAAACCCTAACTTTTTTTCTTCCTTCATCTGCTTTTGGTTTGTAGATTTTTAATAGGTTTGTAATTCTCTGATTGTTTTGAAATAGTTAGATTTATAATCGGTTTGCAATTCTCTGATTTTTTTTTTTTTGAAACTGTAAAAGTATATAATTTGATTAAGGTTTGTAAGATTTGTGGAGGAATATTTTTTTTGAAATTGTAAATCCATTTGGTGTCTTGAAAACCTGAGTGTTTGAAGCTTATATTGTGTCTATATGATTGAATTCAATTTTGTGTTATTAGTGAACTTAAATCTGTTATGAGAAACCTAATTAAGGGTTTTATTTGTTATTTGCAGATTTTATTTTTTCAAACTTATTGGGTTTTATAATTTGCAAATGTTATTTTTTGTCCAATTGGGTTTCATGATCATTTCGTTGTTTGCTGCTTCAATCATGTTTTTGATTTTTAAAGATTATTAGTCTTCTTTGGGTATCTATGGATCTGTTAGATTGATGACTTCTCCTTCACATGAAATTGAAATGGGAAAGGACTTATACAGTTGTTGAAGCTTTTACTGTTCTGATTCAACATTACTTTTTTTAGTCTTTTTCATATATTGATTGTGATGTATGCATGGTTTTGGTGATCTCATCATAGTTATATTTATTTTATGGGTTCTTATATCTGATTTTATGTTAATATCTAGGTTAGGAGTATCCTACTAACCCCCTGTGGATCATATGGCCGCTTCAAACATCGGTATTGCACATTTCTTCTATTTTTAAAGACTTATGGTCAATTTTCTGCAAACAATCAATGTCACTACCGAATATTCACTATTTTTCTGTTCATTTTACAGAAGGACTCAGACTAGGAGATCCCATTGTTCGGGGACAGCTACGTAGAATACGACTACAGGAACGAGTGGTTCAGAACGGAAGGATACCAATTATCATTGATGAACAATCTGGTGTACTTGTAGGAGAACATGGATCTCATTTAGCCGGTGAATGTGATACGATTATTCATTCTTTCGCTCCTTTGGGATATAAGTCATGGACAAAAATTCCCCTCCAAGATAGGGAGATGTTAATAGAACAATTAAAGGTATCCCCAGTAAAGCAAAATTATCTTTATGGTCTTTCTTGATTGACGTTTGAAATAAATATGTGATTCTCAACTCTTATTGGTCATGATGTTGTAGGATAATTTCATATTAGACACCACCAGACCATCTGTTAAGAGATGCCTGAATTATCGTATGTCAAAGGGATATGCCTGCTTTAAGCATAAGATGCTGATGCATTTCAAAAGCTATGCAACTATTGAAGAAGCACGTGGTAATCCTTTTGGGAACATCTCACCGGCAAATTTGTCAAGTTTGTGTGACCTCTTTGCTATGGAGAGTATAGAGAATATTAAGGTGACGTAACAGGTTACATACTTAGGATAGGTGACGTATATATTTTAATCATTTTTCAGGTACTAATTTCAATTCTTTTCTTAAATTTCAGAAACGCGGCAATCATCAAGAGAATTTTAAGGCCTCAAGGGGATTCATTATCAAGTTCAAGGGACGGCAAAGGCTTCAAGGGCATACGTTACGGGACGAAAAAATCAAGCTATACATAGAGCAAATGGAACAAACTGAGGGATTCAATGCAACTTTCAGGCAGCATGTACTCAGTATGGTTCTTGATCCAGCTGTTGCTCCGACCAATGAAGATCCAGAAGTTGTTTAGTGCTTAGTTTGATATTGCTCGTTTTTTTTAGTTGAAGTTACACAAGTATTAGTTTTCCTTAGTTTTTTTTTAGTACTCCGTATTTCAGTAGGCTGTATTTTGGGTAGTTTAATTAGCAGCCGAAGGGTCATCTTTTGAATAGTTCAATTAGCAGCCATGAGTATTGTTACTGCTTAAGTTGTTGGTATAATATTTTGCTTAAATGGTTTTCCGTTCTAATATTATTTTCATATTTTATATGATGAATGGAAAAATGAATTTTGTCAGGTTTATCATTTTTCATAGCAAATCTACTAGTCTCGAAATAGAAATTAAAACAAAACTTTTTCCTCACCTAAAAAGATTATTTGGAGACAAAAAAAAACAGATCTGCCTTTCCTTTTGTCACATGCAATATATTAGTCACCAAGTTTAATATTTGGAGAAAAACTATAGTTGTTTCTAAAACTATTTACTCTGACAGCAAATTCTTTGTAATGAAAATTTTTTTCAATGACAAACATTATAGTCTCCTTAGGATAATTTTAGAGGCGATATGTTTCATCCCTGAAATTTTTTCTTTATGCACAAACAATATTTGTGTAGGAAATTTCTTATTACGGGACAAACGCATTTGTCTTTGAAAGTTTTATCAGCGGCAAATATATCAGACTCTAAAAACCAAAAAACTGGAACAACATTTTTTTGTCATTATTTCTTTTTATTTCGAGACCAACTTTTTTGTCTACATAATTTATCTTTGCAGACTAAATACATTAGTCGATAAAACTTATTTGGGGACCAATTTTCATTGTCTATAAAACTGATTATTACTGGATAAATTATTTGTCTCAAAAAACATCTTTAGAGACGGCAGCGGCGATCATCCAAAGCTCTCTTTAGAGACAAACACACTTGTTGGTAAAGTATGGTTTACAGACAAAATACTTTGTCGCTGGAACTTATAATTTAGACAAAACTAAATTGTCATGAAACTATTTAATGAGAAAAAAAATTAATCGCCAAAATTACTTTTGATGTCCTAATTTTTTGAAGTTAATTTTGTACTTTGAAGACAATTTACGTTAGTCACTGAAAGGCATATACAACGACATAATATTTGGTCACCGAAATTATCTTCCGCGACCAAAAGAAGTTTCCACGACGATGATTAGACGACAAAAAAAAATTGTTACAAATTTTATTTGGCGACTAAACAAGGTAGTTCAGTGATAAAAATATTTGTCACTAGATGCCCATTTTCTTGTAGTGAATTCTTTTGGAGAGCCACTTTTGTTTACGCTTCTAGGGTTTGGTTTTGTTCTTCTTCTTCTTTGTTTTATTATTGAATATTGATGATGATGAACTCCATAGCTATGAGTAGCTAAACATCTTATTGGTTATGGGATAAAAGTTGATTTCTCAACATGCTTTTGATTCAATGAATTAGTTTTGTCTCAGTAATTATTGTTTGTGATTCACAATTAATAGTGTTATAAGATTTGAAAACTTGTTAGGTTGAGTCCGGAATCAATCCGATTTGTGTTCATCTCTAGAGCTATATTAGGGTTTTCAATACGAAAAAGTTGTTTATCCCTGATTCTAAGTAGCATAATTGTGGTTAGTGCTTGTAGTGATACATCCTACTAGTCACAAGTGAATCATAACTTTTGTTAAAACGTCTAGTGCTTTTACACATTCGTTTGCATTGATGAGTCTTATTCCATAAATCTTAATGCTTTTAGGGAGTTAAACTTAATTGTGCTTTTACACTTTAGGTTGCTTTCGACGAAGAATTCACATAAGCATCTTTTAATGTGGTTGTGATGAAAACAGGGAATTAACGGGTTATACTTGCGATCAAGTTATCCTAGGACTTTTAGTAAATACGAGATTAAAATATTAATTCTAATCATTGATGAAAATACATGTTTGTGAATGATACTATCCCTTGACCAATATCCTCTCCTTATTGATTTCTCAAATTATTTACTTTGCTTTCAACTATTTTTATTTCTTAAACAACAAACATACCTTGGGTTATTTTAGAAACTGAAATTTACATAACAACAAACGCCTCTCTGTGGATACGAACTCTTCCTTACCTTGTGCTTCATTTAAATTTAGTGCGTAAGAAAGTGAAATTAATTTTGACGGATTGACACACGATCATGTATCAACAACTTGCCAATGTGACGCAGCTACCTGGAGAGAGCCCATCGACATACATTCAAAGGTTCCGAACCCAAGTAAGTCTTATTGAACAACCCTTTTTGCAACCAGTCACCCCTTATCCTTCCGCTAAGGCTCGGGGACTCGCTCCAATCAACAACCCAGCCACCATTAGGAGATGTGAATGGGATGCTGGTCCTTTCAAATACTTTATCAAAAATTTAGAAGTTGTCTCAGTCAAAGATAACGAGTCCAAGAATCAAGTAGTTGTGCAACGCCCAAACCAATTTCAAGTTGGAGATATGGTAGTGAAGGTGACCGCGTTTCAAGTTGGAGACGTGACAGTGAAAGTGACCGCTCATCCTGATTCGCTTATAGAAAGGGAAAACGAGCCATACCTGGTGGCAGATGTTATATTAGGCGGTTACTGCAATCTCATCAACGCCGACAAACTGGAAGGCGTGACAATTCACTCACGATGGCTCAAGCCTTTCAATACCTAAAACGCTATGCTACCTTTTCCTCAAGCGTTCTCTTTAGTGTTTCCTCCATCAATTTTCTCTTTCATGCAATATTTGTAATTCCTCTAAAATGACTGCACTGCTTGCATTCATGATTAGGTTTCATTTGTTAGTTAATCAAAGTATTATTTCCCTTTAGAAATCTCTTTACTCCTAAATCATGACACAAAGTCTTGAAAAATCTTAAACCCTCATCATTACCCACCAATTCAAGCCAGAAAGACAAAATCCTAAAAAGAACCATCTCATATCTTTCGAGAAACATTCAAGGAATACATCCATAAAGAAAATGAGCAAAGGAATCGTAGGATTATTAAGGCAAGCGCTTCGTACTCTGAAGAGCAGTCTACTCCAACAATAAAGCGACCTCTCGATCACCACATGATTAGGCGGATTACAACACGTTATCAATTAGAGGGCAGACAGGTTCGTGGTCAATCTATGGTTTCCATTATTGCATCCCCTTCATTGTTTTTAGGGTTACATGCAATCATCATGAAGACGGTGCACGGTCACATAAGAACGATTCATCACTTGTGAATGTCGCGTTCCCTTTGAATGTACGACTTGATGGAATAGTGAGATTTTATTGCAACCCTACTGGGAAGTACTACAACTAGGATCCCAAGATATTGTAAATAAATAAATAAACATCATTCAATGAAAACCAGGCTCAGCCACAAAACTACTGAGTATAAAAAGAAAATGTCTACAAATTATGGAATGTGCTCAACTATGAATGAAAGCAACAAAGGAAAGTCTAGTCATTAGAGGGATCAGCAAACATCTTCACTAGAGCCGTTATTGGAAGCTGCTTCGACACCTTCATCGCAAGCCACTACTGCATCTTCTCTGGAAGCCGTCTCGACTTCCCTTTCTGATGTTGTTCCAACGCCTCTCTCGACATCTGCTTCAATATTCCCTCCAGGAGACGCGCCAACATATTTCTTGGAAGCTGTTTCAACATTTTCTCCGAGATGACGCTCCCATGATCTCCTCAACAGCCACTTCTGTTCCCTCCAACAAGTTGCTTCAGTACCCTCCACGAAAGCCACTTTGACCTCTTCCTCAGGAACTTCCCCAACAACTTTCTGAGGATGCTCTGGTTCGTCCACGTCAGAATCGAGGATTATGATTCCGTTGCGGATAGGGTAGTCATACTTGTTTTCACTAGGAGGTCGCTCATGCTCGATCCTTCGTCGTTTTATCCGAGCTGTAAACCTTTCAGCTCTCACGCTCATCTAGTGAGGTGCTTCGTCCGTGTCTCAATTTCTCCTCCATGCCGACCGAAGCCAAAAAGTCCCGAGTACGCTCTTGAACGATGCATAAATGCAGAAGAGACATACCCTATATGGCATGACCA
>JAJJWW010016942.1:0-72012 GCA_023531295.1 Papaver armeniacum | reverse complement strand
TCTAACGGTTGGTGAGATAATCCAATGCTTGATAATGTGCTTGCTCATTAAGCAGTACAGCACTGCTCTATGGGATTTGATATACTCCCAACTAAATTGATACCCTATTAACAATTTTGGATTTTTTTTATGTTTCATTTAGGCTTGGGCGTAACAAACAACATACGAAAATATTGATCAAATCAGAAAAATAAAATAAATAAATAAATAAAAAACAACATGCGGAAATGAAACTTAGGAGACTTTACTTGCACCTACCTACCCCACACCCCACTAAGGCTGCACACGATTCGGTTCGGTGCGGTTATAGGTAAAACCGTTAGCATAATCGTGTATAGTGCGGTTATCACATTAGAAACCGCAACCGAACTGTTCAGTCTGCGGTTCGGTTTAAAACCGGGTCGAATTGATCCGGTTAGTTACGGTTTTCATCGGTTTTTGACCGATTCAAAATCCATAAACAGAAAGAGGATACTGTTCTTCATCTCACCCATTTCTCAATTACATAGATGTATACTAAAAATCAAATTTTAAGATTATATACATATGTAGATCTATTAATTACAAACCCAATTTAAAGATTTTAATTACACCACAGGAATGAAGATTACAAATTCTCTGAATCACTATCATATACCAAAAATATATACAAGAGGAACCCTAGATTTCAATTACAACACATGAAACGAAGCTTTGATAAACCAGGGCGATACTTAGATACCCTAAATATATTTAGAGCAGTAATGGGTTGTTGATGTCCGTGTAGAAAATGGAGGGGATTTTGAGAGTGGGGATTTCATTCACTAAAACTCCATTAAAGTTGTTTGAGTTTTTGGTGTTGGAAGGGTTTTTGGTGTTGGTAGGATGATTGACAAGAGATGCTTGTAAGTTTATCTCTT
Source organism: Papaver armeniacum (assembly GCA_023531295.1). Taxonomy (NCBI): domain Eukaryota; kingdom Viridiplantae; phylum Streptophyta; class Magnoliopsida; order Ranunculales; family Papaveraceae; genus Papaver; species Papaver armeniacum. The sequence goes on along the minus strand of JAJJWW010016942.1, from coordinate 71,113 downwards.
TGTTTTCTTCTCTAATCTTCTTCATCTTGTTTTTGGAGGTGGTGGATTTACAGCGAGAGAGAGGCGACTGAAGTTGTGAAGAATGGAAATTAGATTTAGGGTTATGAGCTAAGTAATATATATATTATCTGTTGACGGCTAGGATCTACCACACATATAGGATCTACGGTCTAAATTAATAGGTTAATCGGTTCGGTTAGGGTGCGGTTATTGGTGGAACCGTTCCGAACCGAAGATCTAACGGTTATCAAAATTAAAACCGTTACCGGCCGTTGGATTATCGGTTCGATGCAGTTACGGTTCGGTTATTGCGGTTACGGTTCGGTTTTTGTTCAGCCCTGCACCCCACCCCTAATTGAATGAGGTGGATACAAAATTACCAAGGGTGCAGGACCGTGTTTTACTTTGACAAAAATTAAAATGTGGTTTACTAAAGAAGATGTTGAAAAGGGAAAGATTCCTAAAAGCTTCCTAGCACTTTATATCCCTCGGATACATTGCTGAATTCGCACCGCGGCATGGTAGAAAGGCTTGGCTCCAAAGGTCTCCTTAAAGCTATGTGCCGCATTCTAAAATTCTTTACCCACGCTCGCATTAGTCTAGAGGTGTTTTCCCCTAGTTGATCGGGTGCTTTTGATCAGAAAGTATTTACCATCACCGAGTTTCATATTTGGTTTTTGATCTCTGTCAAGAGGAATATGAGAAAATTATGTTATATATCCTACAATATTCCCTAGAACATCTAGCACATACAGAAAAATCATTTATAGTTTAACGAAATCAGTCCATCTCCTTGAGGGCCAACCAAAATGAGAAGTTTTAAGTGAAGAAGTAAAAAAATCCCACCAGGCATGCAATGAGATAAGAAAGGATCATACAATACAGTCTAAAAAAGTGCTAATAAGATTTCATCAAAATGATAAAACTAGGATTCAAGACTTCGTTCTGGTAATCCAGGTTTTGTTTGCAAAATTGATCTTGAGAAGGCATTTGATAGAATCAACTGGAGATATCTTGAGTTTGTACCTGCGAAAATGGGGTTTAGTCGGAAGTGGTGCAATTGGATAAGGTTTTGCTATTCAACTTCTTCATTCTCGATTCTCATCAATGGGTCTTATTTTGGATACTTCACTAGTACAAGAGGGGTAAGACAAGGTTGTCTGGTTTCTCCTCTTTTATTTAACATTGCCATGGAAGGTTTTTCAAGATTTATGAATAGAGCAGCTAATTAAGGTCTTTTCAGTGGCTTTTCTGTTTTTCCTACCAGTATTGTGGTCAATCATCTTCATTATGCGGATGACACAATTTTCTTTCTGGATGATAACAAGGAAGAGCTTCATAATCTATTTTCAGCAATGCATTGTTTTGAGTCCATAGCCGGCCTAAAGGTAAATACTTTGAAAACCATACTTATTATCGTGGGAGAAGTTCCAGAATTAACTATGTGGGCTGAAGAATTAGTCTGCTCAGTGGACTTCCTACCTTTTATGTATTTGGGAATACCGCTAGGTTCTAAATCTAATTTCATAAGAATTTGGGATCCTATTATAGAGAAGTTTGACGCTCGACTATCAGTTTGGAGGCGTATTTCATTATCAAAGGTAGGTAAGCTAGCTGTTTTGAAGTGCATTTTATCCTCTCTTCCGACCTACTACTTTTCTCTTTTTAATGCCCCAATCTCAGTTATCAAGATTCTTGAAAAAAAATGCGGAAATTTTTATGGGAATACAAAGAAGGAGCAAAAACATCCCATTTAGTTAACTGGGACATTATCCGTGCAACTAAAGAAAGAGGTGGCTTGGGTGTTTGTAACCTCAAACTTATGAATTTAGCTTTGTTGGCTAAATGGTGTTGGCGTTATGGTGTGGAACAGAACAAGCTTTGGTATAAAATTATAGAAGATAAGTACGGGAAAGAGTTCTCTAAATGGATTCCGGGAAAAGTCAATCAATCCTATGGGGTATCTTGTTGGCGGGAAATTGTTGAGTCTGCAGGTTTCATTAGTGAACAATCGACATTGTTTCTCCATTCAGGTACGACCATTGCTTTCTGGAATGATAGTTGATGTGGGCATCAACCTCTTTCCATTACATGTCTTAATCTGTTCAAGCTCATTAGGAACAAAATCACTAGTGTTGCTGATATGATTTCTATAGTAGAAGGTAATTGGAAGTTCAATTTCAGGCGAGTACTTACATACGCAAAAGCTCAAGAATATGCAGTGCTCATTACGGCCATTGGTGACGTCCCCCCTACTCGTGATGACTTGACAGATACAATGAGGTGGAAATTACATCCCTCTGGTGTGTTTTCTGTCAAGACACTGTATTCAAAGTTGGTGGCGGAACATGGAGTGACTAGCTTCCCTTCTCATTTCATCTGGCAGCAGGAAATACCTCCGAAAAATCAGCTTCCTAATGTGGTGTTTGATTCATGGAAAACTGAACACTATAGACATGCTTCAACGTAAAGGTATGAATCTACATAATGATTGTGCTTTATGTGGTGGAGGAGAGGAGACGCAGGACCATCTTTTCCTACATTGTAAGATTGCATTTAAGATTTGGTGTAGCTTAACACCATCTACAGGTTGGTCTTGGGTACTGTCGGGTTCAATGTTAGCGTTAGCGGAATCATGGCAAACAACAAAATTTTCTGAATCTGGCAACTACATTTGGAAACTGATCCCAGCAGCAATCATTAACACGTTATGGAAGGAGAGGAATTGTAGGAGATTTGAAGCAAACTACCTATTCAAAACAGATGATGATCTCATCTTTGAAGCCAAGTCTTCGGTTCTCACTTGGGCAGCAGCTGCAGGTCACAGAGTTCACCTGAACTTTTCCAATACTGTAATGTCTAATTGGCAGATACTCTTTTTGTAATCTAATGTTACTTTGTCACTTTTTTTGTTGATTTATCTACCTCCGGTAGAAATGCTTGTACATTCCCACTTCTTTTAATATATCTTCCTTTTCAATCAAAAAAATAAATAAAAATAAAACCAGGGTTCATGACTTAAAATTAAAGTTACATCTAGAAAGTATAAATGAACACACATAATCCTTTGGCCCTGCTTTAGCCCAATTCCCCCGTATCTGAGACTGGTACCAACTTTAATTTTTCACATTAGCAAATAGCATACTATAATTTAAAACATATCACCTAAAATATATCATGATCAATAGTCCCCACCGTACGATTAATCATCACCACCACCAGACAACCAGTCCACGAATTCTTCGCATGCCCGTTCTCCCACACCATAAGAAAACCCATGAGCCACTGATGCATCCATTAAGGAAAGAATATGACCTTGATCATGTCGATTTTGGATATTAGACCGCTGTACACCTAGAGCTGGTGCACCAAAACCTGGATGATTCCTATTTATGGCATAGTAATTTGGGGGTTGATGATTAGTCGCGAAGTTGTTCCATGTTGGCGCAGGTCTAATCCATGGATGTTGTGGCATCATACGAGGGTATGGGTTATGGTTCTGAACTGTTGAACGTGTTTGCTGACTGTGACCTGCATCAGACATCAAATTATTGCTTTTGTTATAAACATATAATTATGTTAAAAATATATCTAGGGCAAAACCCGTTTAATACTAGGATGCCCTTGTGTTTAGTCCTATAAATAGAGGCTCTAATGTTAGTCTATTGTGTACATTTAATAAGATTTTCTCTCCTTCGTCTCTACTTTGTGTCTTTCCTTCTCTATTTTCTAGTTTCACAACACGTTATCAGTTTAATAAGATTTTCTCTCCTTCTTCGTCTCTACTTTGTGTCTTTCTTTCTCTATTTTCTAGTTTCACAACACGTTATCAGCACGTAGCTCTAGCTACCGAGCAGAATCACCAAACACGCATGATAAGCTGTAAATAAAAGCCACTAGCTGGCTATAAGCGATTTCCGAGATTGAAATCATGAAATAAAGATAACAGTCGATGGATATGTTATATCTCTGCATAAAGAGGACGAAAAGGGATTTTATATCTTTTCCTACACTAGCTATATATTTTTTATTTATTTTAATATTACATTTCTGATTGGGAACTTTTAAGTTCTAAGTCCCAACTATTTGGTGTACAACTGTTTGTTAGGATATGAACGGATGGGTGTTTGAAAGTTGATAAGACCTCGGGATATCAACTATGCACGTGATCATATAAGCGAAAATGCTAGTCTTCCCCTAACCATGTCCATCAACAGTTTCCACCGTAAGGTGTCATGTAGATAATGGTGTGATGCCACACAAAAGGGCCCCTGTTAACTCCAATCCAAGGGATCAAGGGCTAAAATCGCTGCCACCTAATGGGGAAAGGGAGTGGGGGAAATATAGCAGCTTCGTCATATAAGCCTCCTAACTTATGATTTAGGGGCAACAAACATGTTACATACGCTTTTAATGACTTTCTTTTTAAATTCATTTTTTTTTCTTCTAAATTTGTATTACATAAACCTGAAGGTTTATTGATTGACATATCAAAGGGGATTTTTTTTTTTACCTACCTTCCAACTGCATGGTTATTATTATAACTGTTATAGCAAAAATGTTCCTACAACACTCCTCGAGATTCGTAATGAAAATACAATCTTAACCGTTCGATGGGTCAAGATTTATACCTGATGGTTGAATTATAGACCGTTTAGTTGATCACAATTTTCTTCGTGATACGTTCTTGATGATGATGATAAATTTTCTAACTTAGCTCTCCAATACTCCTAGCTTCCTAAATACTTCTGATGAATGAAGAAAGGAGGGGGTACCTGCAAGGACATTCCGATGCCTCAATGAGTAAGGAGTAGGGGTGAGCATTTGGCCCGTAATCCGTGGATTTAACCGGGACCAACCGTTCATTTGCGGATGGATGTCCGGACCGTTCGTTAATGGGTTGGATGCGGATGGAATTTTTGAAATCCACCGGATAACGGATCGGGTCCGGATGGAACCTTGAAAATCCGTTGGACATCCATATCCGTTAAATTAAGGGCATTTATATAGTTCTAGAAAATACTATGGATATTTTTATACATATATAAGATATGTAGGTTTTATAAGGAGTCATCTGTGTTAGCTTTATTTTCTTTACTATAAATTTTAACTAAAACAAATCCATTGGATTATCCGCATCCAATCCGTCCATCTTTGCATCAATTGGGTGCAAATCCATTGGATATGAATTGGATGCGGATGCCAAATTTGAAATCCGTAGTGCAATGGATTGGATGTGGATGAGGCGAAACCCGGCCCATACCGGCCTATGCTCACCCCTAGTAAGGAGCTCTAAACAGGTTTTAGTGGAGAGAAAAGGATTAGAATTGTGTACCTTTCTGGTTGAAATTCCTCCTCTATTTATAGGTTGTAGAGGTTATGCATCCAGTTAATTACCTGTCTGCATTCATTTTGATGATGTACCTAGACCAAATGCCCTCCAGGTTCATCATTATTTAGAATCAGAATTATGTATCTAGACATTTAGAAATGTACTTGGCCCAACAATTCTTTATTAACCTTTCAGGGTGACCAGATTAATAATGTATTTGGACTAAATACATATCTAGATACTTCTTGGCTTGAACAGATTCATCCCCCTTTCAAGATGCAATGAATGTAGTCACCTTTAAGAGATGCTAACATATTTGGTTCTCAACCTTTTATGGGCTTAGGCTTCAACCCATGACCCAAGATTTATGTTTAAGGCTAATGAGCCGAAGACCCTATTAAGTCCATTCCAAATATACATGGTCCAAACATCGCCCCTCTTAATTCCCAATTTATTGGTGGATTAAGAAGAGTGTCATGGATCAGTTGTTTCATAGTTGTACTCTGACGCCCCCAAGCTATGTGTTGAAATAATTATGTGGTCTGCTTGCTAACAAGGTTGTATTGGTGTTGCTGGACGAGAGTTTTCCGTAGTCGAATATGAGCGATGCTTGATGATTATATAATGAGTTTCAAGTTATGTCTTTCTTGTTGTAACAAGTCTTCTTGCTTGCAACACAACAACCTTATTTTTTATTTTTTATTTATTTTTATATTTTTTTTCGTTGTGGCAGTTGTTGCACTGACTGCTATATATGTTGGCATGTCTCTTGGATAATGTATCTCGTTTTTTAGGCAAGAGTTCTTGGTTGCATTGACGCAAAACTTGGTAAAATTTTGTGCTTGCGATGAGTGCAAGACTTAAGTCTTCACTTGTGATTTGAGGTCGTAGATGCCAAAACGATGGAATACTTTCTTCTCGTACTGTTGTATAACTTCCCAGTTCGGAAAAAGCTGGCGTTCTTCTTCTGTGGAGTATAGACCATTGTGCTTAGATATGTATGATGCTGTATAAATATACTCCAATTGATGTTCCAATAATGATGGTGATTCCGAATTGTGATATACACCTTTTATATGGTTGTAAAATATCACAAGTACTCATGCATTGAGAGCTTGATAAGTGATGTTCTTCGAATGATGCACTATATCTTGTTTATAGCTCTAGCTTCTGATCTAGCAAAACATCTTTATGAAACGTTTTTTTTTAATCGTATAATGAACTCTCATTACCCTGAGAATGGGGTTCCATTGCGCATGGAACAAGGTCCTTGCTCATTCTAAGCCTGTGCTAATATTAGCTTGCTTATAAATTCGCACAAGATTGACTAAGATTGTGCGAGGGTTATATTCCCTCTAATCAAAGATAATTTGTTTAGTTCTCACTGCCCTAAGATGGGCTTCCATTGCCCATGGAACGAGTTCCTTGCTATTTTTGAGCCTGCGCTAAACCGGTTTAGCTTGCTTGCAAATTTGCGCAAGTATTGACTAAGACCGTGCAAGGAATTTTTTTTTGAAATATTTCCTCTAATCAAAGCCGAGTTATGATCGGTGCTAGCTATGCGAGAGTTATTGTTTAACTTCTCTGGCTAGTATGCCCGAAGTTTGTGTCCGATATTAGCTATGCGAGTGTTATTGCTAAACAACTCTGGCTAGTATCAAAGTGTGTGGATCATGCATTTGTTTATGAGTTGTGCATTTATATGTGAATCGTGCATTTGTTGTATGACTAGAAAATGCAAATAATGTAAGCAAATTGAGCAATTGTTTAGGCTGACCTTATGAGGTGCGGATGGGTCCAACATCGGAAATATGCATCCCGAAGTCAATTGTCAACTATTGATCCAAGTTGCTGGAGCTCCAAGTTTGGGCTTCATTTTGTTGCTGCTCGCTTAATATAACTTCCCTACTGCTAGCTTATTTATCAACCTTAGTGCCTCCCTATACCCTTGCGTGATGCCACTTGATCGCTTCTGACCTTTACTACTCCTACTGGTGTGATAAATTTTAAACACTGATGAACTGTGGAAGTTATTACCTCCATGGAATTGATCAAATCACGACCGAGTATAACACTATAAGGTGCACGAAAATCAAGCAGTGAGAAATATTGCATGACCGTTTTTCCTCCTACAGTGGTTGGAAAATTGACCCTTCCAATTGCAGTCACAGTTTCGCCACTGAACCCGATAATTGGAGTGTTGTATGCTTCAACTTTTCCTTCGTTGAGATTCATTGAGGAGTATACTCTAGAAAAAATGACACTTATTGATCTCCCAGTATCAATCATGACACGTCGCACCTTGTACATTCCAATGAGGGCTAGAATAACAATCACATCGTTATGTGGACGATAAACTCCATCGAAGTCAGCATTTGTGAATGATATCTAGGGCTTCCCTTATACCAGAGTCTCGGTGCCTATCAGATTGACATAATCCACCTTGTTCGAAATTCTCCAATTCTGTATTTGTCGTTTCTTCAGGCACGTCGCGTTCTCATGAGATTTTCCTGAAGCAGAATTGATTTTTGCATGGCGCACTAATATTTCTTGCAGATTCAGTGCGTTGATACGGGATTGGTCTTTCTTCACGTACTGTTGGAGCTTTCCTTCGTCGACCATTTTCTGGATCTCGGACGCTAGCGTTCGGCAAGTATCTGTGTTATGCCCATGGTCGTTATGATAAGCACAAAATTTGCTTTTATCTCTTTTGCCTTTAGTATCTTCGAATAGAGGTCTCGGGATAAAGAGCGAATCTCTGATTTTCTTGTGAAGTTATCCTAGTCCAAATGTTGAGTCTTGGAAACTTCACTCCATCTCTCATTTGCCCCTTTTTAGACTCGCTTGTTTCTTCACTTCGGCCTTTCGAGCTTTCACGATTTTTCTTCTTGGAGTCTTCATCCGGATGATGTCTCACTTTGGATGGCATTTCTTCCGCCCCCTTCGTCTGTGACAACTTTGCTCTTTTTTCCTTTTCCGCCCTTGCATACCTATCTATCCTTGCATATAGTTCTTTGAGGTTTCCTATCGGTTGTATAGTTAAGAAATTGAATATCCCAAATTCATCATAAGGCAAGGCATTCTTGTATGCTTCAATGATGAGTCCCGCATCAACCACGCCGACTTCCCCAACTTCTTGACGAAACCGCTGGTTAAAAGCCGCATGACTTTCATTCGTCTCTTGTCGCAATCCAAATAAGTGACCGCTCCCTTTTTTGCTCCCCGAATTGATCTTATATTGCTCGAAAAATGCATCTCACAGCATCCCAAAATTCGCAATTGAATTTGACCCCAACTGTGAGAACCAAGTTAAAGCTTTACCTGTCAATGTTACAGGAAAGGTTCTGCACAACAACTCATCGCTATATCCCCACAAATGGGGCTGCACGAAGTTTGATGGTGGGCGGAAACGCCTTATTTCTTCGACGAAAGGTGAGTCCATATTGCCAAACTTGCATCCTTTCTTCTCTGGATTGTTTTTCATCTAGTACATGCTCGATCATTTCACTTAGCTTTCTTTTATTGAGATCTTCAATCTGTGAAGAATCTCCTCCGGTCTCTCGAAGAATTCGTTTATTTTTGACTAACTCCTTGTTCTGCCTCAATTTCTCTTTCTCATGTTTATGTTTCTTCGAGCGTCGGTTTTCGTCATCTTTCCACTTTCGCCCGTCGAGATACTCATTTCTTCTTCGATCGTTAAGGTATTGCTCCCTTTCGCGCCTGTTGTTCAGCCAATTGCTAGGTCCAGATTGTCGTTCCGGCTCTTCGATGAAGCGATTATTTTCGTAGCGGTGATTCGGCCTACGATCCTCAACAGCTTGCCTTTGGATGATCTACGTCTCCTGTCGCCATCATTCCTCCTCCGTCATGCCCGCCAACCCTCATGTGAAGGTCGTGCATGCCGGTGCGGAGTGACACTTTCCGAATGTTGGGTACTACCAGTTTGTGGTCTCTTTTCTAGAGACGCTTTCAGTAGCCTGTTCTTTTTTTTCTTCTTCTAATGCTTGTAATCTTTCTCGGTGTTGCCTATGTCCTATCCATTTGCACAATACACGAGGCCAGACGAAGGCCTCTATTGGCAAGAGAGTTCGGGCGTGAATTTAGCATGCTTGTTTAGTGTTGATTACCACTCCTTGGAGATATATTCATATTAGCACCATCACTTAAAGGTGAAGTTGCGATACGTACCATCGATTTCCTCTACTTATCCCATGGGGATAAGTTCTTGCAAAAAGACACCTTGATGATGTTGTTGCTAGTGACGTTTCAACTCCTTCCAGGAGCCGGTGATCAACGTCGCTATGTTTCCCTCGGACTCTTGCATCGATGTTGTCATTCCCATCATTTAGATTTTCCTGTGATGTTGCCATGGATCCTGATATGTTTTTTTAAAGTATCCTTTTCCGCCCCACGGTGGGCGCCAAAAGATGTTGTAGCAAAAATGTTCCTACAACACTCCTCGAGATTCGTAATGAAAATACAATCTTAACCGTTCGATGGGTCAAGATTTATACCTGATGGTTGAATTATAGACCGTTTAGATGATCACAATTTTCCTCGTGATACGTTCTTGATGATGATGATAAATGTTCTAACTCAACCCTCAAATGCTCCTAGCTTCCTAAATACTTCTGATGAATGAAGAAAGGAGGGGGGGGGCACCTGTAAGGACATTCCGATGCCTCAATGAGTAAGGAGATCTAAACAGGTTTAAGTGGAGAGAAAAGGATTAGAATTGTGTACCTTTCTGGTTGAAATTCCTCCTCTATTTATAGGTTGTAGAGGGTATGCATCCAGTTAATTACCTGTCTGCATTCATTTTGATGATGTACCTAGACCAAATGCCCTCCAGATTCATCATTATTTAGAATCAGAATTATGTATCTAGACATTTAGAAATGTACTTGGCCCAACAATTAATCTTTATTCATTCCCTCCTTTCAGGATGACCAGATTAATAATGTATTTGGACTAAATACATATCTAGATTAATTCTAACTTCTTGGCTTGAACATATTCATCCCCCTTCAAGATGCAATGAATGTAGTCACCTTTAATAGAGGCTAACAGATTTGGTTCTCAACCTTTTATGGGCTTAGGCTTCAACCCATGACCCAAGATTTATGTTTAAGGATAATGAGCCGAAGACCCTATTAATCCCATTCCAAATATACATGGTCCAAACAATAACCATTTTTTTTGGAGTAATTGATATCCATTACAGATGTTAACCAGATCCGGTTTATATTTTCCGGGATATGGGTGATCAACTATCTTTCCGTTAAGTTGATTTTCCTTTCTTTTCTAATAAATTTTTTTAGAGAGAAAAAAAAATTAGGAAAAAAAAATAATTATATTTGTATTCGGTAGATGGTTTATAGTTTCAATTCTTATAATGAAACTATAATCACCAAAAATTGGTGTTGGTAATGAATTATATGAATGGTTGAAATACCTACGACCAATTGAATTTGGTATCCTTGTTCTCTATACAAGGATCATGTGATTTATCTATATAGTTTCTATTTTTCTTTTTACAATAAACCATCCCTCAACCATAAAATAGATTTTTCCTATGCGATGGCTAAATCGACGATATTTTTTTATTTTATTTTGTTTTGTCGATTAAATTTTGGTAAACTGTACAAACCAATTGATACTGGTTTCTTATCCATCAGTTTTCTATAATGAGATATAAAAATTGGCATTCTAAGAACTTTTAGCCAATTTTGGTCATTGATTTCTATTCCTTCAAAGAAATCTCCATCAACAAAAAGTAGGGTTTGCTCTACAAAGATTAACAATTATGATCTCTTTATTTTCTTAAAAAGAATCATATAAGCCAATTGAAATTGGTTTTCTCTATCGACTTCAGAATGAGATATCGTTATTATGGTATTCGAAATTGCAAACACCGATGAAACTAAGAATTGTTGCATTCCCTAGGGATATTGAGCAATCTTTATTTTATTTTATTTTTTCATCTTAATATTCTCCAAAATTTGAAATAGTTCCACTTGTAATTGGAATTGGACACTAAAGATCAAAGGATGCGCACCCGGCTTGTTAGCCAAAATCATTAGTCCTTGTAGTGGCTATATTGGTCTTGAAATTAATTTCTTTTGATGAAATATAGTGTCCATAATTTTATTCTAAGGTGAATGATTATTTTTTCGGGCCCGTAGATCGCCATTTTATTTTATTTTTTCCGGAGAGTTTACATATTTACATGCTTTTGTACCAATTAATTTTGGGTTCCAAACGTATCCATGGTTGCAGATAATAGTATGTCAAACAACAATTTTTTCATGTCGATAGACATATTCCATAATGAGTATATGTCTCGAATTGATCGGACAATATTTTACGAAGTTTTCTTCGTATATATGATGAAAATATTTCCGCCATAATGAGGGGGAGACTATACACCACTAGAAGTCGGTGTTCATTAATTTTAAAAGTTATATTTCTCTCCCATCATAATTAAATTAAAAACAGCCGCCATCTCAAATAGGCGCGAAAATATTTCATTTTTCTTTTATTAAGCTTTTTCCTCTTGAAGAGGATAATCCAGTCACATCTAACAAGTATGTAGCTTTTAGTACATGCTACAGATAATGCTCCAATAGAGTATATCAAAACAAGATCCACATTCTTCAAGTCAATATCTCTTTATTTGCCCGTTAAAGGCACTGGTACCAGTAAATTTTGAATTTTTCAAAGTATGCATACACTGGAAATTGTGTGAGATCGTGATAAGCTAATATGATTGTCGAATATTCATTTATTATAGCTACTAAAATATAAATGATGGTGGTTGTTAACCCCTCTGCAGAGGAATATTGACTATGTGATTGTTTGGCATGCAATCCAAATTATTTTGGATTAATATCTCGAATGATGCATTTTTGGATCCAAAACTTAACAACTTAAACATGCCAAGCCTATTAATTATAGGTTGGCATAGTCATAATGCGTCGTTATACGAGAAATTTGTACGTTTTTTAAAACGATTTCATGGTCTTATTTATTTTCAGACCCTGGGATTGATTTACTAATTGTTCTCTTCATACAATGCATTTGGCATGGTAGTCTTTGAAGGACTCATATAGCATTCACACAAGAAATGTGGTCGAGAACATATTAAATTTGTAATCCTTTGAGGATTCAAATTATATTTAGGCAGCCACCTTATTTGCTTACATAAGGTTTAACAATCTTTTATGTGTTTTTAGAAATTTGGTGCAAAACCAAAAATCCGGATTAACTAGTTGATGATTTAAATGTTATAGGTCTCTTGAGGAGTCCTTAAAAACACAAAAATCTATGCTTTAGCAGCATAAATATTATTTTTCTTAAATCTGCAGTTAAAATATTATGTTTGCTTAAAACTTGTCTATAATATAGACCATAGTTATGATTTTGTGCTTGTTTGTATAACACTCATATAGTTGAGTTGATTAGCATCCATATTTACGTCAAAAGTTGTACTCTTTTCCCTTCGTTTCAGGTTTTGTCCCATGTGGTTTTCCTGACAAGGTTTTAACGAGGCAACATCTCGTTGACGTTTAATTTTCTTTCAAAATGTTGATATTTGTGCTCTTTTTCCTTGGTCCAAAATTTTTCGCATTGGTTTTTAGTAAGGCAAATTAATTTAACATGGTGGTCATCCAAGGGGGAGTTGTATGGATTTTGGTTATTTGGTGGATTCGCACCATTAACTAGGTCATTTTGTTAGACCACATCAACATAACCATCTCCTATGAATTTGGATATCATTGTGATCCATAGTATGACTACAAAATTCGTACACCTATGGTATTGTAACTGGGTATTGGCACTTTGTTGAAGAAATTGCAGCAACTACTTCTACAAATCATCTTCGAGAAGCTAGTAATCCAAGAAGCAAGTCCTCAATGTATTTAAAGAAGCGTGAAGACTTGAGAACACTACCATTAGAAGACTAACACAAAAGAAGGCCTCATCAACTGCGAAATTTCTCACGAAAGCATTGCTATCTCCAGCATTCAAGAATTTTTTTTTATCGAAATTGACTAGATTCGAAGATTTGAAAGCCAAGAGTATCAAATTAATTAGAAGGTATTTTACTGGACTATCACGTTGTACTCTTTTTCCTTCATCAAGGTTTTTCCCATTGGGGTTTCCTTGTCAAGGTTTTAATGAGGCAACATTTGCGTGTCCAAATCTTTTCTAAGTTTTCTCAATTGTACTCTTTTCCCTTCGATCAGGTTTTGTACTTTTGGAATTTCCTTACAAGGTTTTAACGAGGCAATTAGCTTAGACACAATGTCATCAGGGGGAGTGTTATAAACGTGTTATTATGTTAAGAATATCTAGGGCAAATCCCGTTTATTACTGGTATGCCCTTGTGTCTAGCCCTATAAATAGAGGCTCTAATGTTAATCTATTGTATACATTTAATAAGATTTTCTCTCCTTATTCGTCTCTACTTTGTGTCTTTCCATCTCTATTTTCTAGCTTCACAATAACTTTCTCTTATTAATTAGTAATGATAGATTAAAAGATTTTAGGAATGTTATAATTACAATGACTGAAATTATATAGACTTACCTATATAACTATAAGACTTGACTAAGTTCGCGTGAATTCACTATGATCGAGTAAAAATGTGAAACATCAAAGATGAATGGTAAATAGACATGAAATGGGAGTTTTGAATGCATGCATGTTACTCCCTGTACAACTTTCACCAAAAAAAAAGGATGCCTAGGAGAATGAGATGCAAGTTTATGTTTTACTCCCTCCATTCCTAATTAATAGGCTGGTTTTGTTTTTAGAGAAAATTAAGGAAATTAAGAGAACTAATCATTGAAAGTGGTCCTCATGACACTTGTCAATAAAAGAAGTGAAGTGAAATGATCCCCATGACACTTGTCAGCAAAAGAAGTAAAGTGAAATGGTCCACATGACACTTGTCATCAAAAAAAGTTAAGAGAAAAGTGGTCCCAGAAACCTAAAGTAACATTTGACTTTCCCAATTAGGAAACCAACCTATTTTTTTGAAACATCTATTTATAGAAACCAACCTATTATTTAGGAACAAGGGAGTAGTTAAAATGTGCTTCGGACCCGAATGTGCTTATCCAAGAACTCGTGTAACTAGAGTGGCGACTGACACTGTGGTCCATCTGGATTCTATGATCTGGAGCCACATCAAGATATCAATTATTAGGAACTAAACGAACCATGATTTAAAACCTGGCGATATTGGGGTATACTCAGATTTATATGGACACAATGCCCTTACTAAGGGGAGGCCAAATATGGGTGTAGTTACAATACTACCCTTACCCTATATAATTCTAATTACCCTAAATCAGTTTTCTTTTATACCATTTCATCTTCTTTTATTCTTCTTCTCCTCCACCTCTACCTTACCGACCTCCCCCACCACCACCATCAAAACTCGATGATTAAATCGAGTGGATCGTCGATTCAAAAATTTCGATCTAATCTTCAAACATGGATCCGCCACGACTTAGGGCAAGTCGTATGAAAGACGCTAATCGAAAACCCAATGAGTATAACCCTGGAATTGCAAGTTTGGTTCAAAAGAAAGTGAAGAAAATAACGGTTGAAGAAAAAGAAATCGAAGTCGCTCAAACGGAAGAAATGGTGCGATTAAGAAAGTAAGGGCCTACTTAAACTCACTCTAGTACTTCAATTTCATGTTTGCATGTCAAATTAGGTCAGAAAAATCGATTCTTTGATTTTTAGTTAGGTTTAGTCGGCAAGGTATTTGTTTCACGACCTTGCCAACTTTTCATATCTAGGTTTAGTCGGCAAGCTCTTGGATTGAAGATCTTGCCGGCTGTTTAGTATCTGTAACTACTACTTGCAGGGTCGACATGGTATTCAACCTAGGATCCTGCCGGCGTCAGTTTTTGTTTTAACCGGGTTGGTTATAAATTTTTACATTGCCGGCCGTATTTCAATTTTTTTGTGTCTCCCGATGCCTTGAATGCCTAAAGCCGGAATGGTATTTGGATAAAACCATGCCGAATGTTTGGTAGCCGGAAATGTATGGGTAATGGACCTTGCCGACTGGTTTTGTGGAAAATCCTTGTATCTATTGTGTTCATATTTGTTATAATCCGGCATGTTATGTGAGCAATACCCCACCGGCTATTGTTTAGCCGGCATGCATTATTTAATCGACCCTTTCGACTTTTGTGTAGCCGGCAAGGTTATATTTGTCGACCCTGCCGACTTATATTTTTTTTTCTTAATCGTTCTTGTTCAGGTTGCAAAAGGCAAAGAAGAAAGCTCTGAAAGCTATTAGTCCTCCTTCAAGACCTCCTCATGCTGGTGAAAAACTCTTGACTTCAACACATCGAGGGGCATATGTTGTGCCGGGAACGCTCAAGATCCGTGTACCGAATGATTCCGAACCACCACCAGAACCTGGTGATTCGGACGAGACTCCAGTTGAAGACCAATCAATTCCATCTGGTAAAAGAGGTGGTGATGATGATGTTGATGAAAGAACTCCGGCTACTGGAGGAGGTAACAATGATGATGATGGTGTGATCAGGACATGCCTAATGTTGGAGGAGGTAATGATGATGATGATGATGATGGTAATGGTGTAATACCCCGTATTTCTAGTTACCTTTCCGGGTCCGATTTTAATGAGTTAGCTTAGATTATTGTTTATTATTCCTTTGCCTAATTGGTTTGCTTGAGGTAGAATATTAAGGTGTGAATATAATCACCTAAATAGGAGGAAAATAAAAAGACATTTATAATTTAAATTAACATAATTATAATGAAATGTGTATTAATTGGTAATATTAATATAGGTTTTATAATAAATATTTGGAAAAAGAATTTTAGAGATTAGAAAACTAAGAATGAGAAGGAGAAAGAGATGGAGCTAGAGTTTTTAGAGTTTTTGTTAATCTAGAGGAGATTGTATCTAATCAAAGGTAGAATGTGAAACCCTTTCTCTTTTGATGTTTTTCTTTGGGTGTTTAATTTATATGATTTTCTATTGTTAGGTTTGAGTAATTTATTCGTACAATTACATATCTTTGATTTATGATCAGGCTTCTGTTATTAATAGATAATATAATTGGGTATCACTGATAAAAATTTGAGAATAATCCACTGTAAATTCACCGTTGAATGTTTGAATCAATATGGATGATGATTTCTGAAAATTCTGGGCAGATTCGCTTTATCACGTTTTTTGATTGATTTAGGTAACCTTAACGATTTTAGAATGAATTGTATTCTTAACAAAAGTTGTAGAAATATATGATATCTTTCATTGTGCTTTGTGTTTGCTCAATTTCAAGTTTATATGAATTTATCATGAATTGTTTGGTAATGGCATGTAAACTGCCTAGTTTTTAGGTTGTCACTATAAATTCAATATGTTTTGTTTGAACCGTTGGTTTACGGTGAATTTTGGATATGTGTTTTATTATGGAGCTTTGTATGTTCTGTAAAAGTTTCAGGAAGATCAGATAAATAAATCACCCAAATATGTATGATGCAAAATGGATGCAGTTAGCTTGTTTGTAGAAGTGCTTGAAAGAAAATTATGTTCTTATGCCATGGTTGCTTGTGTTGTGTGTAAAAATGTTTTATAAAAGGAAATGAGTTCATGTTTTTCCGTTATATGGAATGTCATTTTATGCTAACGGCGGGTAATGATCCCCGAGAGTTAAATGGGTAATGATCCCCATGGGAACTTGTGTTTCCCGATCATCGATGGAGGCTGTCCGTGCCGGTAAACGATAGGTGGTGTACGAACCAAGGTATGTGTACTGTGAATGAAATAGTTAATGATCCCCGAGAGCAAATGGGTATGATCCCCATAGGAACTTTTGTTCCTGACCATCGATAGAGGCTGTCCGTGTCGATAAACGATAGGTGGGTGTACGAACCAAGGTTTTCGTACCGTGAACTCATGGTTTGAGGTGACTTATAAATATGTGAATGATGTGTTCAGAATCTAAATTAAATGAGTTGTAGAAACATAATCGGTGTTATGAACTCATTTGTGAAATTCAAATGGATGAATTATTGTTGCGAATTGATGAGTTGAATCCTAAATGGATGATTTGATAAATGATTTGTTGATAATAATATAAATGTTGTGAACTCATGGCTTGTTGGTGACAATATTAATTTGTGAATCGTGTGTTAAAATCTCTATTGAATGATTAGTGGAAACCTTATTGGTTTTATGAACTCAAGCATTGAAATGCGAATTGAAGTATTTGTAGGAAACATTAATAGTGTTGTGAACTCACGTGCGAAATCTATTTCAATGAATTGTTGAAATCAAGTGTGAACTTAAATGGATGAATTGTGAATTGATGTATGAAATCCAAAATGGATGATTAGTTAATGGTATTATGAACTCATGTTTGGTTGGTGACAATGTTAATATGTTTGAAATGTAAATTTGAACTAAAATGTTGTTCAAGATTTCTAGTAAACTCAAATTCATCAATTCATGTTTAATAAAGCTTTTATCATGTTTGATATAAAAATATAAATAAGAGAAAAAAAATAATTAAAGTCTCTTTCCGACCCGTAACGCTTCGAGTTCGGATCTCCATATGGGTTTGACCCTGGTCCGGAACTCGGGGTGTTACAAATGGAGATAAAGATAAGGATATCGAAGATGAAATTGTTGAAGAGGCAGTGGAACAAGAAGAAGAAGAAGGAGATGGAGAACAAACTCTAGCTATTGTTCAACATACCGAAGCTTCAACTTCAACTGAAACCGGAAAGAAGAAGAGGGTTATCACTAAACTAGCTGATTCCCACATGTGTCCCCCTCACATGATGGTTAAACTGAGACAAGGTGAGCCTCCAAAGGGGACCCCAGCATATGGTGGAAATTTTCTTTTTGGATACAAAGACTCATGGGCATGTACGATGCATAATACTATCGTAAGTAATCTCAATCCGTCTTTGTTTTTTATTCAAGTGTGTATCTATCTTAAATTTGCGTCAAGTGTTTGTATTTCTTTTCATTTTGTTTTTTTGGTATTTAGGATCACAAGCATGCCATCCGTCTCATGAGGCGCCAAGCTTCATGTTCAGTGACTAAGAATTGGAATCTTGAGGATGAATGTGAGGAGGTGAAAGTGATTGTGAAGAACTCTGGGTTGTGGCCTGCGGTGGAGAGTTCGAATATTGAGCATGATAGAGTTACCGTATCTGCATTCTGTGAGAGGTTCCACGGAGAGACTGATACAATGTTATTCCCATTCGGTGAGATGGCGATAACTCCCGATGATGCTCATCAAATTCTAGGCCTCGAGGTTGAGAGAAAAGCAGTCAGTGAGGGCTTCGATAATAAGATTTCTTGGGAGGAGATTTACAAATTGGCCAAGAAATTTTTCGGTTGGGATCAGCCTAAGACGGAGTCTATGCTTGTGAAGAAGGATGGTCGTAAAAGCAATAAGTTTAATCTGAAGCAATTGAGGGATACATTATGTGACACCAAGAAAATCTTTGATATGGAAGGAAGGGTGAACCCGGTGCGAATCAATGCTACCGCGTCAGCTTATTTGCTATATGTCCTGGGCAAATGTATCTTCCCCGACAGTTCCGGAAGCTTGGTCGACACCAGTTATATGCAACTATTGGATCCCTTAGATAAGATGCGTGAGTATTCTTGGGGTACTGCGGTGGTCGCCTTCTTGAACAATGACTTGACAAAGGGTTCTAGGGCACTCACTGCGCAAGTTAACGGAAATATATGTATCTTCCAGGTAATTTTATTGTCTAAATCATTTATATTTGCAAAATTCTCGTAAGATAAGATTCTTACTAAACTTTGTGTTTGCATAGGTTTGGATATATTTGCACTTCCCTACCTTGTTCAAAGGCAGCTCATACATCAAAGTGGATGAGAATGTTGCGATTGATAAGCCAAGAGCGCAAAGATACAGTTTCAAGGGTGTTCAGGATAAGGAAATGCCGCAACAGCTTATCAAAATCCGAATCGCCATGGACAAATTGACTGCGGATGATGTGATATTTGATCCGTATCGAGATGTTAGAAATCAAGGTTTAATCCAAAGGAGATATCAAGTTGCATTATACTACGGACCCTTGTTGTGCTCCCATGGATATTCAATGTACGATCCACACCAGGTAATGCGACAATTGGGTTACGTCCAAGAAGAACCCCATTTCGATGAAGATAAGCCGTTCTTTACTTTGTTAAGGGATAACTTCTCCACGTCCAAAAAAAACTATTAACGTCGCTTACACTCCACTACCAGAGAACATTGGGACGATAGACGTGGCCGTAACATCGATGTGAGTCTTTTGGACGAGGTGACCAATGGTAATGAAGCTAGTGAGAAATACATGACGTGGTACTTGGGTTGGGCTCGTCCTACTGTGTTTATGGAACCGACTGCTGACGAATTGGCTCGTATGAGGAAGTTGGCATCGAAAGACCCAACAACAAGTCTTAAGTTCTTTGTAAGTATTTTAGAGTTTCTCTTACTGTTTTAAGATTACATTATCAAATCATTCTATTAATTGTTTGTTGTTTAATTGAAAATAGAATGAGCATTTGAAGAGCCTTATGAGGGTGATGTGTTGCGCGAGAGAAAGAGGAGAGCCTTTGTCGATTGAGGAGCAAAGCAAGCACATTGACTTTGCTAGCAATGTTGACAATGAGGATGCTTATGAAATGTTCAAGCAAGCTAATGCTGAAGTAAAGAGGGAAGAAAAAGCCAGGAGGGAAGCACAAGCTAAGATGAATGCTGACAAAAAG
This sequence comes from Papaver armeniacum, assembly GCA_023531295.1. Taxonomy (NCBI): domain Eukaryota; kingdom Viridiplantae; phylum Streptophyta; class Magnoliopsida; order Ranunculales; family Papaveraceae; genus Papaver; species Papaver armeniacum. Next base: position 50,981 of record JAJJWW010016942.1, on the reverse strand, counting down.
AGGGCTCCTAAACGTGTAAGTGGTAGTTTTCGTCGTGAAAATGCTAAACGGGGCCGTGGTCATGGTCGTGGTGGTGAATGAATGTATTCCTAGTTTATTTCTTTATGTTGTGGTAGACAAATGTTAAGGTTAACTGTTGGACAAATGATTTTTTTAAGGTTTATGGGACATGTTTTCGTATTTTGGACAAAAAGTGTTGGATTTCTAGTTGTTGAATGAATGGTTTGTTTAGCTACGTAAAGTTTCAGTATTGATGCCGACATTCTTTTTTTAAGTTACATTGCCGACTACACCATGGCCGGCAAGGTTGTGAACTGTCAGACTGCCGACCCTGACAGCAAAAATTATTTACATACCAGGTTCTGCAAGGTAATCAGATCAATACCTAGCCGGCTGTGATGCAACCGGCAGGGTATTATGTTATCGACCTTGCCGGCTATGTGTTGCAGAAAATACCTTCTCCTAATGCGTAAAAACATCATAAGGTCGGCATGGTAACAAAATTATGACCTTGCCGACTATATAATAGCCGACATGCTAATGACCAAATACCTTTCCGGCGATTACACAGAAGAAAATGAACTCCTGATGCCTAAAATCATCATAAGGTCGGCATGGTTATAAAATATGACCTTGCCGACTGTACCATAGCTGGCACGCTAATAACCAAATACCTTTCCGACGGTTAGTCAGAAGAAAATCAACTTTTGATGCCTAAAATCATCATAAGGTCGGCATGGTAACAAATTTCTACCCCGCCGGCCAATTTGGTCGGCATACTGGGGAAACAAAAACATCTCCGACGAATTTAAAATTCAAATTTTTGCAAGTACAATTGCATTGATTGACTTGTACTTAGGCACTATAATGGCCAAATTTGGGCACCATCCTATAAATACACACTACTTATCTCTACAAAACAACACACAACTATTTGCATATACTCTCCAAAGCTCATATCATCATACACTCCATCTAACTCACCCAATAGCTCTCTACATACAACAATGGCTTCATTTGATTCAAATGAAGATTTGGAAATCACCAAAGCTTGGTACGCGGAAACTCGAGTTAGACATCAGTCCTCCATAAGGGTGGATGTCGTCACCTTTTGGGCTAGGGTACACAACAAATTTAGGCAAGAGTTTGGGAATCCTAATGGAAGAAGTGTTCAACAAGTCCATGATAGGCACCTAGTCATCGAAAATGCGATACTCGCTTTTTTAGCTCTCCAACCTCGGATTTTCAACGCTACCAACTTCAACTTGTCCATTGAATAATTTGTAAGTGTTTTTGTGGTTTATCTTACGTGATCCATGTTGTTTGATCTTCCTACTAAACACCACTAACAAAGTAAGTTTGTGTTTTGTTTTTGTAGCATGAAGTCGTGAAAGCGCGCTACTTGGAGGAAAAGGGGTAAGCATTCGCATTCGATGCAATCTATGAATTCATGGTCTCCAAAATCCCGGAGTATGCCTCGGACTTCATGCAGGGCGGAGATGAATGGGATTCTTCCAACGAAGATTGAAGGTTTTAGTGTAGGTTTTGTGGGTAGATCTCTATGTAAACCCCCACGAGACTATAACTCGTCCACTAGGGTCGCCTAGGGGTTCAAAGGCTTGATGCACATGCTAATTAAGTGCATTCGTTTTTCCGTCGACAAGGAGTTGTATTTAATGTTTCAATCAATATAGTAACCAAAATTGCATGAATAAATTGAATTGCATCTATTAGAATTCAGTTTTTTTTTTTTTTGGATAACCAAAGTCGGCATGGTTGTAAGATTACTACAGTGCTGTCTAAACTCTAGCCGGAAAGGTAAGAAAGTTAATAAATGCCGACTACTTAAAGCCGGCAAGGTAATCAATCAATACCATGCCGACTACCTAAGGATTTATAACAGTCTCCTGTGTGTCAAAAAATAATAAAGCCGGCATGTTCTTCATTCGTATACCTTGCCGGCTATATTAAGTCGGCATTTTCTTCATTCGGCGACCTTGCCGGCCTAAAATGGTCGGCGTGGTCTTCATTAGTCGACCTTGCCGACCTTTCATACTTTCAGAACTGAAAGTGTTGATTTCTTCTTTGATTTTGAGTATGATTTCATACAACAGATTTGCAATCCCCTTTTTAGAAGTGTTTCGGTTGTGTGCTTCATTTTCGTTGCAAGAGATATTCTCAAAAAAAAAAAAAAATCTCAGCAAAAATCATCCCACAAAAGTTCAATAAAAACAAAATTTCATAACTTAAATTCCTAAGTTTTAATCTATTCAATCAATCTAACTCAATTAATTAAACTAATCATAAATTTTAGTGTTAATTAAAAAGGGCATATTAGCCATTTAGAAAATACAAGGTTAAGGGGTGGCTTCTTTTACTTCAAAATGTCTTGGGTTTTGTCTCATTAGGTATATTCCAATTAATTTGGGTATACCCCAATTAAGCTAGGATTTAAAAAGAAAAGTAAAATGGAAAAGTAAGAAAGAAGTGATGTCACAATGGATGATTGAACTAGAAACTAGACTATGCACGTCATCCCCCCGTCACATATCAGTTTAAGTTTTGTCTCTTACTTCACGAGCGGTAGTTCACGTGATCGTATAGTACACTAGTAGGCCCCACTTCCAATTACAGAAAATGAAAGCCAACTGAAACTGAGGACATCCCCGAAGGGCGGGGGATTTTATGTTAGAATTCTCTTCACCTTTCCCTCTTTGCCACCTTATTTTGGTGCCCGTTATGTTAGCGATCTCTTTGCGGAAAAAATGTAAATGTCTATCACATGTCAAGCGAAGTAACACATCAAGGCTCTGCCATTAAAATGCCTAAATATAACGGGCACCAAAATAAGGTGGCCAAGTGAAGATGCAACATAGTGGCGCATTATCAGTGGCTTCGCCAAAGTGTCAGATATGCGGAGTGCATGTCTGAGTTGCAGCTAGAGCATGGCATGTGCCAAACAAGGTTTGGACATGGCCAAGGATGCGAGATTGGCATCACGAGATGCCAAATGAGTTTGGCAAACAACCTGTATGCATGAGGCGTGCAGGCATGCAAGCAAGACTTGCATTAGCACACTTGCATCATTGGCAGAATGATGTACAGTCGTGATGGCGCAATATTTGGCTGGCAAATGCGTTCATCATGCAACGAGGCAGGATGACATGTGCAGGGGCACATGGCCTCGACAATTAGAGTTGGTTACACGAGAAGTGGGTTTGCTTTATGCTTTCTTAACTGTTAGGAAGGTCCCATTTGGCTTGGCAAGCAGTTTGACAAGTTTGGCATAGTTAGCTAACTGCCAGTTGTAAACTAAATCTGTAACTGCTTGCAGTTACTTGTACATAGCTTTTTGAAAGGCTATATAAGCCTGATCTTGTGAAGGTATTGGGTAATCCGGAACAAGAAGAGTGTGTAACCCTAAGTGTGCAATAAATAAAAAGGCTAAGGCCTGATTTAAAGAAAAGTTTTGTTGGTGCCTATTTCCCTTAGGTTTGGCTTATTGTTTATGCATCAAGCGGAGTGTGTGCATTTGGTTGAAGGCTTGAATTTGTGAGCAGAACCTCTATTTAGTATGGGCTGAATAGAGAATTAGTCAAGAAGTTGAAGTATTGGCTAAGTGCGAGTTGGCTGAGATTGTGTTGTGGAGCATAATTTGCCATTGTCAAGTTGGTTTTGCATTTGAGAAGTGCGAACCTGTGACAATTCGGGTATCAGAGCCCTGGTTAAGGGTCTCTCTGTTCTCGTTGGATTATAAGGCTGATTGAAGTTGTTGTTGTTCTATGTTGGCTGTAAATTGTATTTGAAGTGAAGGATCCACACAGAAAGTACAAGGCATGCAAAGGATGGGGCGAAGATCAAACCAAAGAATTGCATTAAAGGTATGCGAATCGCGAATTCAAGAATCTACAAGTGATAATCATGCACGAAGGATGTCCTCTGAACAACTTGATAAGGGTGAAACAAGTTGTTCTACATATCAGAACTGCACTAAGGGTACCGGAGACGCTGCAAGTGTTGATGAGAAACAACACGATGTTGGGAAGGCTCAGCATGATGTTAGCAGTGGCCAACTGATAGACACATTTTTGTGTTTGATTTAATCTCAATTGTATATTTTGTTAGTGCTCGATTTTGTATTTATTTTGGTATTTTATGTCTTTGTAGGTGTTTTTGGAGAAATAAGCTTTTGCGGCGAAATTGGCTTGAAAAGTGGTATTTGCGCTCGTGGGAGAAATTACTATACGGACCCCCATTTTGGATAAGGGGTACCTCAATTACTAAGGGGCAACCCATTTTCAGAGCATCTACTAACGGCACCCAGCAGCAGGATAAGGGGCATCCTTTCTTCATCATTCAAATTTGTTTTTGGCGGGAAAATAAACCAGCGCACCTGCAGATTTAGGGTTGATATTTCGGGGCGATTTTAAAGAGACTCAATCGCTGAAATCACTTGTAATGGACATGTTCGAGCTAAACAGACCTGGTATGGTCGATATATTTGATCCAGTTGGGCTAGAACTCGAGTTAGGACAAAACAGAGGTGGGAGTTTTACTCGGTTTTTGTTGGAGATTTTTGAGAAGACGTGGAGTAAAAGAAGAGATAATATCTCTGTATTTGATTCTATATTTGGAAATAGTTTGGAGGAGAATCTGAAGACGCGTAGATGAAGAAGATAGAGGGAGATTTCATTATACAGAACCGAGAATATTCCGATGTTGGTTTTGTTATTTATGGCAGATACGTGGGACCTTAGGGAAGATAATATGTACTGCGATTTGTTTCTATATATTCTTGAGAGTTTTGACAACTAAGAAGCCGCGTAGAGAGATTGCAGGAGATTTCCTCGCAACTTGCCGTGGGGGAAAAACAAGGATTTACTCACAAGATATTCGATCATGTTGTGTATAAATACAGTTGGAGGAGGTTCAGGAAAGGGGTCGAGAGTTGGGGGACCGGACAGAGGTACGGGAGAAGCTGCAGAGAAGAATCGGAGGAGTGCAGGAAAAGCTTTTCCGCTTTGCAAGAACCGTAGAACACGAAGAACATTGACGCACAAGGAACAGTCGCGAGAAAACTATCGTTGTTCAACAGCGAGAACCCTTGTATCGTTTAACAGGCAGACTTATTTCTTCCGTAATAAATGCTTGTAACGCCTTTTCGCGTTGCGAACTGTCTGAGTCATTATTTTTCTCTTGTTTTTCACCTATTTGAGCTATGAACAACTATTTTGAGCATGTGAATAATATGAGGAGCTAAACCCCAACACTGGGATGACGGAGGAAGCCATATTTCATGCGTGTGGTAATTATATTTAATTCTTTCATGACTTTTTGCACGGATTGTCAATTGTTTTATGGTTTTTATTGAATGGTTGTGATTTCAATTGATGGGTTATACTTAGGTTAAGTCTTTTGATATCCCATGCTTTAGATATACAGTCGTTGCTTTTCAAAAATCTACCTTGGCAAAGAAATAGAGTCAATATTTTATTATTATTTGAGCTATAATTGTCTAGAATAAATATATGAATCGCATGAATGAATTTTATGGTGGAATCCTGAGTCTCAGTAATCTCTCGATATTGTGACATCTAGTGTATATATTTTAGTTTTAAGTCTGAAATCAAATCTTTACAAGTCTGAGAGGAACGACATCTTATTTACCACATTACTACAACTTTCAAAACAACATCAATTTTTGGCGCCGCCGACGCGGACTTGTATTTAGGTTTTAGGTTTTAGAGTTATTTCTATTTTTATATTTTTTGTTCTCTTTTACGCCTTGTATTTTTCAATTCTTTTCAGATTTGGAGCGAAGCTACAAGGAAAGAAAAAGTGCTATAAAAGGAAAGCATCGCCAAAGAAGGAAAGAAAAGAGGAGTCCAAGGAGTGAAGAAGAAGATTTTGTATATAGTTATTTTGTTTTATTTTTAGAAACTGTAAATAGGGTTGTATTTTTGTAAATTTTTCTTTTCCTTTTTGGACATTTTTATTTTTGGACTTTATTTTGGACTTGGACATTATTTTTAAAACCCTAAGGAAGGGTTAAAAATCAAATATAAACTGTTTGCAGGGAAGGACGACAGTTACGATACTGTCTCGGCCCCTCGGGTTTGTACACTGACATAGGAGTCGGTGGCCTCGAGTCGACTTCAACGGTTCATCGCCCGTCCAGTACGGGAGGTAAGACTCTATCCACCCACGAATCCCCTGTCAGTGGGTTTTATTTTGTGTGACAACTCACACCCCTGCGAATAGAATGTCGAACTGGTATTACAATAGCCAATACAACGAATATCCGATTGAGTTTCAAAATGGACGTTACTACCTTGACCATAGTGTGAATAGTGGTTGGGAACATCAGCCTTTTCAAGGTTATGGCTCATACCATGATGAGCCCAATTACTAATCACATGCCAACTGGTCGTACGAGCAAAATTCCTCTCTACTAGAGTCAACACGTAAGTTAGCTGAGGCGACACTTAAGTTAGCAGAAATGAATAACTTAGTTATGGACGAAAGCAATGCAACGTGTGAACCTTCTTTCCTAGATAAAATCAGGAAGTCATGTGAGTCGACTCAGAAAATGTTGTTAGAGGCCCAGGAAAGAACTGCTCAAGATAGTCTTAATTTCCAATATAGTGTTTCCAATAGTACCCTTGAAAATGAGGATAGTTATTTGCATAATCAAGATGACGAGGTTAGAATTGGTAACACTACTTTTTTAGACGAGGTTCGACCATTTTCATGTTATTACAATGATGATTATGATGAGGATAGTGTTGATGAAGAATCTGAAATATTTAGGCATAGTAATCAGGAATTTGTTACTCCAATTGAACTTTACAATGATAATATTTCTAGTTCAAATTAAAATAATTTTAATAATTATTCACCTATTCAAAAGGACGAGGATTTGACTAGAGATACCACCGTTTTAGACGATGTAGTATTCCCTTATGATTACGAAGCTGATGATACTTTTGAGGAACGAGTATATTCTGAGAATATTGTTTTAGAGTCTAGCGATTTAGAAACCTTAGTCTTAGACAAAGAAAATGAACTTGTAGAGATGAGTGAGGATGAACCTGACTTAGAAGAATCAATTGACCATTTTCAAGAATCCGATGACCTTGAAATTAGGGAAGTTGTGACTAGTCTTTCTAGAGACACTGAAAACTCTAAGTTTGGGGGTGATTATCATTCTCCATGTGCCTTAACTCTTAGAAAGGTCCCTCACTTGGGACTTGACATATGTGCCTCAACCATTTTAAAAGATTATCTTCATACACGTTTTCCTGAACCTAGTGATGTCCATAAGGAAGTTCAGTTGTTAGAAACCCATCCTCTGGTTGATGTGGTTTATTCAGGCTATGATACCCAGATTGATTTTGTTTTCCCACCAAATAGTTTTCAACCAATTGTGGGAACGTATAAGTTTCAGATGTGTCAGTTATTAAGTTTTGAGACTGAGCCTAAGTACTTTAGGAAATTAGTATCGACACATTTTATTATGATTGACCGCCAGTTTCATCGTGGTCAATTGTATGAGTCAAAACTGATTGACTGTAAGGATCCACAATTATTCAGGTTATTATTATGTGCTTCTAAGTTCTTATTTGAGTTTTCACAGACTTTACAACCTGAACCGGGTCTTAGCTACGAGGAAATCCAACCCATGAAAATATTTTATTTGGACCCAGTTATAGAACCTGAACCACAGCTAGATGTAGTTGTCTTAAACAGGAAACTAGACAAGGGTGTGCTTTATTTGTTTATTTTCTTGGCATGTTGCAGATTCCTTTTATTTGTGATAGCTCTATTTGGTTTTGATGACCCACGAAATTCCGGATATTACTTTATGATTTTATGAGGTGACTAATCCTTTCTTAGTCCTGGGTCAAGACTTTAAACTTAGCACTTCTTGGGAGGTAACCCAATATTCATGCGACACGGTAATATCTTTCCTTATCTCTTTTGCTTCAAATGGTAACAGTTTCTCCTTGTTCATGATTTTAATTTCACCTTTAGAACATTGAGGACAATGTTAGATTTAAGTTTGGGGGTATGGGAGAAACTTTTTAGTTGCAATAAATAAACTCCAGAACCTAGAAATTTATGTTTATTAAGGATGACACTAACCAATCTAAGTGGATGGAAGCATTTTGGTTGTAGGAGTTGAGGATCCAATCTGATTAGATGGCAACATCTAAAGAGTCTATTCATAAAAGCACAGAGCTCAGGTGTTAGAATTAAAGAAAAAAACACGGTAGTTTCGCCATATCTCGTTGAATCCTTTTCACTTCTATTTTTATTTTGTTTTCTTTAAAATATGTTTGTCTAAGTGATTAGGTGGGGCTCACGATTCAAGTTGTTACCACTGCTAGGGTGAAATAGAGTGATTGAGATACCGAAAAAAAAAAAAAAAAATTGAAAAAAAAAAATTGAAAAAAAAAAGTTGAAAAAAAAAAAAAAAAAATTGAGACTAGACCATCAGACCAACCGGAATAAATTCAATAAAGTCGACCACTGGAACCCTTGTATATGCCAGCTGAGTTGACCTAGAGTTAGGGTTATCGACCACTAGTTCCCTTGTATATGCCATTGTGTTGGTATTAGTCAGACTAGTATCTCAGTCCATTAGGATATGTTCATTTTGGCAGTGGCCTTCAAACAGATATGAGAAACATCGTTCACCTTAGTCAACATCAAAACCATCTATGTTTTTCTATATCCATCTCTTAATCTGTCCATGTGATTGGTTGACTCCGGTTATGATGTCCAGAAACTATCTGAGTAGAGCTTTGTGACTTATATATGAATTTTAGTATGCTTGAGTGCAAACTCGTGTACAACAATTGGAATTTCGCATCGGGGTACTTCCTCCCGTAGTCAATAAGTATGCCAACCAAGGAGATTTTTTAGTGCCTTCCAAGGTTCTGCGTAGATAGCTAGGTCCGGAGTATAAAGGTTTTGTGGGTACACCTCTGGTAAACCCTCCCGAGACTATAACTCGGCCACTAGGGCCACATAGGGGTTTAAAGGCTTATTGCATACGCTAAATGCAATCGACGATGCCTGCGACAGTGAGTTAGGATTTTGTTTTGTAGATTTGATTTGCTCGAGGACTAGCAAATAATAAGTTTGGGGGTATTTGATAGACACATTTTTGTGTTTGATTTAATCTCAATTGTATATTTTGTTAGTGATCGATTTTGTATTTATTTTGGTATTTTATGTCTTTGTAGGTGTTTTTGGAGAAATAAGCTTTTGCGGCGAAATTGGCTCGAAAAGTGGTATTTGCGCTCGTGGGAGAAAATTACTATACGGACCCCCATTTTGGATAAGGGGTACCTCAATTACTAAGGGGCAACCCATTTTCAGAGCATCTACTAACGGCACCCAGCAGCAGGATAAGGGGCATCCTTTCTTCATCATTCAAATTTGTTTTTGGCGGGAAAATAAACCAGTGCACCTGCAGATTTAGGGTTGATATTTCGGGGCGATTTTAAAGAGATTCAATCGCTGAAATCACTTGTAATGGACATGTTCGAGCTAAACAGACCTGGTATGGTCGATATATTTGATCTAGTTGGGCTAGAACTCGAGTTAGGACAAAACAGAGGTGGGAGTTTTACTCGGTTTTTGTTGGAGATTTTTGAGAAGGCGTGGAGTAAAAGAAGAGATAATATTTCTGTATTTGATTCTATATTTGGAAATAGTTTGGAGGAGAAGATGAAGACGCGTAGATGAAGAAGATAGAGGGAGATTTCATTATACAGAACCGAGAATATTCCGATGTTGGTTTTGTTATTTATGGCAGATACGTGGGACCTTAGGGAAGATAATATGTACTGCGATTTGTTTCTATATATTCTTGAGAGTTTTCACAACTAAGAAGTCGCGTAGAGAGATTGCAGGAGATTTCCTCGCAACTTGCCGTGGGGGAAAAACAAGGATTTACTCACAAGATATTCGATCATGTTGTGTATAAATACAGTTGGAGGAGGTTCAGGAAAGGGGTCGAGAGTTGGGGGACCGGACAGAGGTACGGGAGAAGCTGCAGAGAAGAATCGGAGGAGTGCAGGAAAAGCTTTTCTGCTGCTGCAAGAACCGTAGAACACGAAGAACATTGACGCACAAGGAACAGTCGCAGAAAACTATCGTTGTTCAACAGCAGAACCCTTGTATCGTTTAACAGGCAGACTTATTTCTTCTGTAACAACTGTTTGTAACGCCTTTTCAGCGTTGCGAACTGTCTGAGTCATTATTTTTCTCTTGTTTTTCACCTATTTGAGCTATGAACAACTATTTTGAGCATGTGAATAATATGAGGAGCTAAACCCCAACACTGGGATGACGGAGGAAGCCATATTTCATGCGTGTGGTAATTATATTTAATTCTTTCATGACTTTTTGCACGGATTGTCAATTGTTTTATGGTTTTTATTGAATGGTTGTGATTTCAATTGATGGGTTATACTTAGGTTAAGTCTTTTGATATCCCATGCTTTAGATATACAGTCGTTGCTTTTCAAAAATCTACCTTGGCAAAGAAACAGAGTCAATATTTTATTATTATTTGAGCTATAATTGTCTAGAATAAATATATGAATCGCATGAATGAATTTTATGGTGGAATCCTGAGTCTCAGTAATCTCTCGATATTGTGACATCTAGTGTATATATTTTAGTTTTAAGTCTGAAATCAAATCTTTACAAGTCTGAGAGGAACGACATCTTATTTACCACATTACTACAACTTTCAAAACAACATCACCAACATCGCGACATCAGTCATTTTCTAGAGAGCAAAGCACACACAGAGAAGAAGATGTCTTCTGGACTGATGTACATTGATGTGAATATCAATGGAGAATGGGTATTAGCGATGGCTGATACTGGTGCTACGAAGTCTTTCATTCATCCAAACGTTGCCATGGCATTGAACTTAACAGTTACTAGCGCGGCTAGCACCATCAAAACTGTTAACGCAGAACCACAAGCCAGTCGAGGGAAAGTTCGCAATGCAGATGTGCAAGTTGGAGAATGGAAAGGAAAACTAGATTTTCTAGTAATGGTCATGGATGATTTTGACCTGATTTTGGGCATGGATTTCTTTTGCGCGGCGAAGGCGTCGCCATTACCTCATAGAAATGGGATATTGATACAACTCCCTCAATACCCATGTTTTGTCTCTATGGTGAATCAAAGTCAACCAGACAAGACACTTAAGCCATGTTTATCTGCGATTCAGGTGAACGATGGTATGCGCCAAGGCTTGGCTACTTTCATATGCGTGTTTGTTGAGATCAAACCAGGAAAGGTAGTAGAAGTAGAGGATGGAATAGCTGAGGTCTTAGAAGAGTTTGCAGACACAATGCCTGCAGAACTGCCTAAGACGCTACCACCGCGGCGTAGGATCGATCATATGATAGACTTGGTGCCAGGGGCGAGACCACCTGCACAAGCACCATATCATATGCCACCGCTAGAACTTGAGGAGATGCGCAAGTAGATTTCTGAATTGCTGGAGGCAGGCTACATACAACCGTCTAAAGCCCCATTTGGTGCTCCGATTCTGTTCCAAAAGAAGCAAGATGGCTCGCTTCGTATGTGTGTTGATTATAGGGCTTTGAATAAACTAACTGTGAAGAACAAGTACCCAATTACGCTAGTGGCAGACTTGTTTGATCGGTTGTCCAAAGCTAAATTCTTCACCAAATTGGGTTTGCGCTCAGGTTATTACCAAGTGCGCAGAGCAGAATGCGATGAACCAAAGACTGCAATGGTAAAAAGGTATGGCTCATTTGAATACCGTGTTATGCCATTCGGCTTGACGAATGCTCTAACAACATTTTGCAACCTGATGAATGATGTGTTTGCCGAGTACATTAACCGTTTTGTGGTAGTATACTTGGATGACATAGTCATATACAGTGAGACTTTGGAAGAGCATGCGATGCATCTTCGCAAAGTGTTTGCAAAGCTTAGAGAAGCAAGTTTGTATGTGAAGAAGGAAAAGTGTGAGTTTTCCCAGACCACAATTACTTTCCTTGGCCATGTGATATCGCAAGGGTGCGTGCATATGGACCAGAAAAAGGTAGAGGCCATTTTGGATTGGCCAGAACCTAAGAAGCTTGGAGAGCTTCGTTCTTTGACAGAAAGTGGCGAACTGACGAGTGTCAGCGGTCATTAGATGGCTATTCAAAGAAAGTGTCCCCTTTGACAGATTTGTTGACGAAGGACAAATCTTGGGCATGGACTGACGAGTGTCAGCGATCATTAGATGCATTGAAGGAAGCGGTCTCAACAGAACCAGTTCTTCGCTTGCCTGGCTTCGATGTACCATTTGAAGTGCACACTGATGCTTCAGACAGGGCTCTAGGGGGAGTCTTGGTGCAAGATGGCCATCCAGTGGCTTACGAGAGTCGTAAGCTTAATGTTGCTGAAGGGAGATACACTGTGCATGAGAAAGAAATATCGGAAGTGGTACATTGCCTAAGAACTTGGCGCCATTATTTGTTGGGAACTTATTTCATCATAAGGACGGATAATGTGCCATTACGTTCTATAACAGCCAGAAGAAACTTTCTCCATAACAAGCAAGGTGGCTTGAATTTTTGAGCGAGTTCGAATACAAGTTCGAGCATAAGCCAGGAAGGCTTAATTCTGTACCAGATGCGTTAATTGGTGGCAGAATATGTTGCAGCACTGACCACGATTGAGGTAGAGTTGTTGCTTCGAATCAAAGAAGAGACGAAGAATGATCAGGCATGTGTGCGCCTGACTAAACAGATCTGTAATGGGATCGTTCATCGATTTTGGCTAGATAATGGAGTCATTTACGCCAAGGGAGGAAAAATTTATGTACCTAATTGAGGTGGCTTGAGAAGGGAACTCTTGCGAGAGACGCATGATTCCATTTGGGCTTGTCATCCAGGCATGGAACGAACGCATGATTTGATAGCTCGTTCCTACTACTGGCCTAAGATGGAAGAAGTTGTTGAATTGTATGTGAATACATGCTTAGTGTGTCAACTGGATAAGACGGAAAGGAGAAGCGTAGCAGGATTGCTACAGCCCTTGCCGATTCCAGACAAGCCATGACAGTGCTTGTCGATGGACTTTATTAACGGGATGCCAAAGGTGCAAGGCTTTAGATCGATAATGGTCATCGTTGATCGCTTTTCGAAGTATGCTACATTCATTCCCTGCCCCCATTCTTGCAATGCAGACGTTGCAGCGGAGCTGTTCTTCAAGAATGTAGTGAAGTATTGGGAATTCCTCGAGATATTGTGAGTGATAGAGACTCACGATTTACTGAGCGAGTTTTGGACCACCTTGTTTGGAATGCTTGGTTCCGAACTAAAGTTTTCTACTAGCAATCACCCCCAAACCGATGGTCAGACGGAGCGGATAAATGCATTGCTAGAAGAGTACTTGCGTCATTATGTGACGACAAGCCAGGGAAATTGGGTGGCGTTGATGGATACGTCCCAATTTTGTTACAATTTGCACAAGAGTTCAGCAACGGAGCTGAGTCCTTTCGAGTTAGCAACTGGCCAGCAGCCATTAACCCCCCATGAGGTGCCAAAGGCTAAGAAGCAAGGTTCCTGTCCAGCAGCTTATCGTTATGCAAGGTCAAAGACGGAGATGACTGAGCAGGCGCGTGATAGTTTATCAAAGGCGCAAAGACGAATGAAGAAGTATGCTGACTTTCAACGCAGAGATGTAGAGTTTGAGGTGGGAGATATGGTGTTGTTAAAGCTAACGCCCCAGATTTGGAAGAAGATTTCTAGCAAGACAGTGCATAGAGGCCTAATTCCAAGATATGATGGTCCCTTTAAAGTAATGAAAAGAGTTGGTAAGGTGTCTTACAGACTTGAGTTGCCGGACAGGTTGAAAGTGCACCCCACTTTTCATGTCAGCTTCTTAAAGAAGTACCATCCTGATTTGCTGGATACTTCGAGACAACAAGCGAAGCGTGCACCACCAGTAATCAGATCACAATTCGACAAGCAAGTTGAGGCAATACTTGATGATCGAGTTATGGGGCAAAGCAAGAAGAATGGGAGAATTTATTTTCTAATTAAGTGGCAAGGGTTGTCACTCCGAAGCTTCTTGGGAGAAGGATACTACATTGTGGCAATTTGAAGAACAAATTCAAGCTTACCTACAACAAAAAGAATCGACGAGGGCGTCGAGTTCAGCTGGTGGGGGAGGTCTATAACGGTGCTGTCAAGTGGTCAAGTGAAGATACAACATAGTGGCGCATTATCAGTGGCTTGGCCAAAGTGTCAGATATGCGGAGTGCATGTCTGAGTTGCATCTAGAGCATGTCATGTGCCAAACAGGGTTTGAACTTGGCCAAGGATGTGAGATTAGCATCACGAGATGCCAAATGAGTTTGGAAAACAACCTGTATGCATGAGGCGTGCAGGCATGCAAGCAAGGTTTGCATTAGCACACTTCCATCATTGGCAGAATGATGTACAGCTGTGATGGCGCAATATTTGGCTGGCAAATGCGTTCATCATGCAACGAGGCAGGATGACATGTGCAGGGCACATGGCCTCGACAGTTAGAGTTGGTTACACGAGAAGTGGGTTTGGTTTATGCTTTCTTAACTATTAGGAAGGTCCCATTTGGCTTGGCAAGCAGTTTGACAAGTTTGGCATAGTTAGCTAACTGCCAGTTGTAAAGTAAATCTGTAACTGCTTGCAGTTACTTGTACATTGCTTTTTGTAAGGCTATATAAGCCTGATCTTGTGAAGGGATTGGGTAATCCGGAACAAGAAGAGTGTGTAACCCTAAGTGTGCAATAAATAAAAAGGCTAAGGCCTGATTTAAAGAAAAGTTTTGTTGGTGCCTATTTCCCTTTGGTTTGGCTTGTTGTTTATGCATCAAGCGGAGTGTGTGCATTTGGTTGAAGGCTTGAAAGATTTGTGAGCAGAACCTCTATTTAGTATGGGCTAAATAGAGAATTAGTCAAGAAGTTGAAGTATTGGCTAAGTGCGAGTTGGCTGAGATTGTGCTGTGGAGCATAATTTGCCATTGTCAAGTTGGTTTTGCATTTGAGAAGTGCGAACCTGTGACACTAAACCACATTAATCCACACTAGATTTTCTGCCCGTGCTACGCATCGGGCGGATCCGAAACCATCTACCATCATCTTTTTTACCTTTTAGCCATATTTTTGGTTTGGTTTGGTGTGATGCGGCTTCGCCTCGCCCCGTCGTGCATTTTTATTTGGTGTCACGGGGCTTTTCCCCATCTCCTTCGATTTTTGATTTGGTGTGGCTCGGCTTCGCCTCGCCTCGGTGGGTGCATTCAGTAATTTCAATATATGATTAGTAGCACTACTTGAGAATAAGTAGCTTCAAAGAAGCACAATTTCACTAATAGTAAAATTCCAAGGGGAACTCAAAATGGGTGCAATAGTTCACTGTTGACTAAATTGTTTATCTCCAGATTACCTTCTGTAAACCAACCTATTAGTAAACCAAAGTAGACAATCAAAATCAAACATCGACAGCTTCACAAACTAAGAAACTGAACCCGCAAATAAGAAAAATAGATTTATTTTTTGATTGAAAGAGACTAAACAAAGCAAGAAACTGTATCCGACCTGAGGAAAGAACAACACTCCATAGTATAGTAGCATGAAAAAGCTGATAAGAAGGCCAAACAAATAGCAAATTGAACTCGAAGTGTTTGTTAGAAAATGGTCCAAATTTAACAAACTTAAATCGACTTACATATCCTTCAAGTACTGATTTGCATCATGATATTCAGTACATACAGCTTAGTCGGACAAATAACTGATAATAGATGGGGAAACACTTGGAAAAAACTATACGATAAAATTATGATGAAACTCGAATAAGAAACAAATTGGAAAAAAAGAAGAAAAGGGACGAACCTCCCTGCGACGGCACCTAGTACCACGGGTAAGAACAGTGGAGAAAAGAACTTGAGTTACACACAGTTAACTAAAAACAAATTGATCATGAACTATATTTACATACCAGATGTTGTTGTAGGAATTCCTAAGAGATTACTTGTTTTGATTATTGCTAACGCTACTTGGTATAGTTTACATATTCCACCAGACCTGTCCACATAGCAGACCTTCTTTAGGAAATGATCCTATCAAATTAATGCCAACTTTTGTCTTGGAACTCGTCCCATAAACGTCATACAACATTTGCTGTAATGCTCCAATAAGCTGACAGACAGGTTACGTACCGCAGATGGCGGCGCGTGTGTAGTTAAGGATAGCGTATTTCTCAAACTTGCAACTACCAGCTTGCACTATAGACGCCGTAACACATCCATCTAAGCAAAGCCCTTCTACTTTCAACTCTGCATAATCTGGTCCTTGCTCGCAGATAATTTTTCATCTCCTCACCAACACTGTTAACATTCTTCACCGGGTTAACAGCAACATATGACAACCTCTATGAATTTCTGACTTCAGTTCTGCGATATATCCATCTGAAAAGAACATGTTACATAAAGTAAGAACCAAATAGGACTAAGTTGTCCCGATACACAAAAGTTTCTCTTAAATGTGATTTGATACTCTCAAGTCACAGCTGCATTCATAATCTATTGGTGAAGTACCAACTCTCTTTTCTTTTTTTAACACTTTGTAATTTTGTACCCATCATACTATATATATTCTACCTCCTAAAATTTAATGACTGAAAGTACCTCGCATCTCTCAGAAGATAAACTTTTATATCTACCATGAGCTTCCTTCCATGAATTCTCATATCTTCTGTTCCACTGATAATTCCTTTATCTCTCTAAAGATCATCCACATCATGAATCTAAAATCCTAGCATATGCTCACTGCAGCTTTTAGGTGTCAATTGTATATCCATTCTTAGGAACATAAGTCTCTGCCTTAGATATTATCAACAAAAGTTGACTAATGTGGAGGAGGTGTCCTGTTAAAAAACATCAAAAGCAACTTATATTGTTTAGAGATATGCCACAAACCCAAAAAAGATAATGAGCGATTGAAACAATCATAATTGACATGCTATAGGAACCAAGCCGGGAACGAAAAAGAAAGAAGCACTATCTGAAACGGGATACATGATATGTCAGCAAACTACATTTGCGTGCTACTTGATCTGACAATATAAAAGGTTGGCTTTCCATGGACCCCATTTGGTACACGTTACATGTTCGTTTAGGCACTCATCTGTAAGTGCTTCAACTTTTCTGCAGTAAGTTTATCCGTTGAAGTGATCATTTTACAGAAACGCCAGGATCTTTAAATGTCTAAATATCTGGCAACAATCCTAAGGCTCATTATCCACAAATACAGCGAACGTTGAATAACCATTTTTCTGACAGCATACCAGGCCTGACTTCTGAAATCTTAAGTAGTAAACCACTCTCGTTTGGAAGCAGATGGTTTACCTGTTCAATATAATAGTAGGGCAATCCAAAAAGCAACAATCCTTTTAAAAGTTTTTTATGTTCAATTTTTCTTTTTAGCAGCAATCTCCCAACTTGCTACTAAAACTATAATTTCTCATCATATTTTTCTCCAAGATAGTGTGTCAGCAAACGTACCCAGTTTGTAGTTTCAACCACACCCTTATTAAAACACTTAATTGGCATGTCTTTTAGTCTGGTGCAGTTTGAGTTTGTCAATTAATCTAAACACAGAAAGCATAAAGGCCATGTAATTGCTCAAAAATTATTTTGTATGTGGTTTTAAATAAATCTCAAAAACAGAAACTCACCAAAAGCTCAAAAATTGAACCTGAGTTTCTCCTAGACATTTCCAGAAACACATAGGGCTCTGAATTCAACATAACCCCTGCAACCAATAACATTAGCAAAACAAATCCTTTAATCTGCATAGATCAATACAATAATTATAGATAAGGTTTTAGGGGGAGGAGGAATTAAACAGATTATATTCAACAGATTGATTTTGGGAAACCCTAACAAAAGGAAATAAATGTCGGTGTAGATTAAGATGAAGAAAATCTCACCAGAGAGGATATTCCAGCTTCTATTGCTTCGAATACTTTCAGTCCATGATTGATTCGCCATTGAAATCTTCGAGTTCTACTTTTCATCTGAGTTCAGACGATGAGAACGCTTTTGTACTGAAGAACCGAAGAAGAAAAAAAAAATGGTTTTTAGATATAATTTCACGGACGTATTGTACACTTAACGGACATCAGTAATGTACAGTTAAGTTTTTGGTGTAAATTAAGTGTAAGTTATTAGTTAGCTGTAAATCCTCACATAAGTGTTGTACACCCACGTTTTGGCTAACGGTGTTACAAACGACTAGTTAAATACAAGGTGTAAAGTGAGTGTAATTCATGTTTTAATGTCTCGACCAATGGAGTCCCGCCACTTGTCGTCTCCAGAATTGCTCTACTTGAAAGCTTTTTATTTAATTTAATTTGAGGGGGTGTCACACTCACCGTGCGACGTGGGAGCTCATATGACTTAGCATTTTAAAGGAGGGGAGATAACCCGTGTTAACAGATAGAGAATTCAAATATCGCCGGATCATAATACATGTACTGATGGGTTGATAGGATCGTGTATGTGAGCTTCAGGAGAATTTCACTATCAAACGAAAAGAAATATGCTCATCATATCATCGACAATAATTTTCTTAACAGTGATAAATAATAGAAAATTGATTCTGATTTTTATGCACTAGCTTTCCTTAAATCAACAACTATCACGACTAACATTTTTGTGTAGTTTAATTTTCAGGATATTCTATTTTGGACTGGTTTTTGGTAATGGTGGTACTTACGGGTTAGGACTTTGGAGAAGAGGATGAGGAGGTGATGCTCGACGTGTGTGAGAAATTTGTGTGATCGCAGGGTATAATTAAGTCCAACTCGTTCAATTATATTGAATCTTTCCTAATTAATGAGTTGACTACCGTTTATGCTCTCCTCGGATCTCTTTTTTTTTCTCCCTTTAACAATTTTTTTTTTTTTTTTTAGAGTTTTGTTATTTTTAGAGTTTTGTTTTTGCCTATATAAACATGCTTTGATCGATATTAGGAGATACATTATTATTAACTATCTTCTTACAACTTTCTCTTCCTGTTCTTATAAGTTCTTCTATTTTCTCATCATTTTCTTCCTTCTCATCACATACAACTTATGAGTTGTATTCTTCCTAAACAAGTTCTACATTAATTGGTACCACAACCAACAATTTTAGATTCTATTCTGAACTTGATCCAAATCATTTACGCAACTTAGCCTTTTACAAAAAAAAAAAACCTAAATATTTTTTTTCCAGTAAGTTTATTAGCTTTCTTTTTTTCAATGGAAGACTACATTACCAAAGATGAATTTACAAAATCGACAGAGTTAATCGATAAAAAGTTTGAGAAGTTGGATGAAAAGATACTTGCTCATCTTGACAAAGTAATGAAACTTGATGATAAAGAAGACTCTGATATTGAAAACAAATCTGAAGGTGAAGGAAATCGAAAGTCCTCATATTCTAAATATATCTCAAAGGGTAAGAAGAAACATAACTTTGTACGTAATTCACATACTCCCGAGGAGATTTCTCAACACCCCTGGTAAGAAGTTTGCAAGTCCCAAATTTAGTAGTGATGATGAAGATGTTTATGAAGAAGAACAAGAAAAGAATTGGACGGAAGATAAATGTCTCAAGTCCTAATGGATCTTTACCAGAGTACAAACTCAACGCTGATATTCCAAAGTTCAATGAAAGATTCAAGATTGAGGAATTGCTAGATTGGTTTTTATGAGGTCGAAGCTTTTTTTGAATTTATAATGCCTGATCATTCCAAGGTTAAGCTTTTAGCTTACAAGCTCAAAGGTGGTGTTGCTGCGTGGTGGGAAAAGCTTTGTGAGGATCGCCGGAAATATGATAAACCACCAGTACGTACGTGGGAGAGAATGAGGAAACTCTTGAGAGATAAATTTCTACCAAGAGATTACAAACATCAACTATTTGTGAAACTGCAAGCTTGTCAACAAGGTGCAAGGTTGGTAGAGGATTATGTGTCTGATCAACTAAATGAAACTGAGGAACAACTTGTAGCAAGATTCATAGAAGGCTTGAACGGATGATTCAAGAAGGAATGACTCAATATGTTTTCACTATGGTAGAATCTATGCAACAAGCCATCAAAGTGGAGCGTCATATTTTTTGTTCTCAAAGGTTTTCATCTAGACAGAGTAATCGATATCAAGGTAATTTCAGACCCTCTATTCCATTCAACAATATTTACAATGAAAGCCCTTATTCTCAAGATAAATAATTCTTTTCGACAACCACCCAATTTTACTAATTCTCCAATACCAAAGAATAACTCTCCCATTCTTCCCAATCCTGCTTAAATTCAATCCGTACAACAACCACAAGCTATCCCTGCTTGACCAAGTTACAACAATAATACTTATTTTTCCAGTAAGGATCATTCATCTTTTCCACCTTTATCCAAATCACAGAATCCTTATGCTAAATTTAGGGGTGAAAAGTGTAATAAATGCCAACAACCTAGACACACTTCTTCTAAGTGTTGTAAGTTCCATTGATTGGTTCATAATAAACATGAAGAGATACGTAAGTATAATGGATTGGTTGATGAAGCTACACGTGATTTGGAAGACTCAGAAGATGATGATTAGAGGATTGAAGAAAATGAAATTTGTGAAATGTATGGAGATCATTATGTTGGAATGATACGATCATTATTACTTTCTCAACCCTCTTATTCACAGATAAGTAGTATTTTTAGAACAAGATGTTCACGAGGAGGAAAAATAATTGATTCAATCATTGACTGTGGCAGTATGGATAACTACATAGCAGCTGAGGTTGTTAAGAATTTGGGTTTTCTAGTAACACCCCATACTCATCCTTATTTTGTTGGATGGGTTAATAGCTCTAAATCTCAAGAAATAACTCACTAATGTCTTGTTAAATTTTCATTCATAGGATATGAAGATGAAGTTTTATGCGATGTAATTCATATGACTGAAGCTCATTTACTTCTTGGAAGACCATGGCAGTATGATGTATGAGCTGTTCATAATTGTTTTGAGAACACCTATACTTTCTAGAAAGTTGGAAAAAAATATTTGGTTCCTTCCTGAAAAAGCGGGGGTATAACAACCACACCCTATAATTCATTCGACAATCTGTATGGACTAAATTCTAATATAATTCGGAGAGCACCAACTAAAAAACGAGCTCTATAAAGAAATATTTCAAAGATCTTTATCTTTATTTCTCAATCCAATCATCAAATCGAAAAAATAGAAATCCGTGAGTTTGATTGATATGAGAAATAACTTGGACGGTACCAAAGACCAATGCCCAAGTGTCAATCAAGTTATATCCAACAATCAAAGTCGGATTTATCAAATGATTGAACTACGCACAACCTGTGATATTTCAATTATATTAACAAATATAATGCGGAAAAGAAATAACACAGACACCAGACATTTTGTTAACGAGGAAACCGCAAATGCAGAAAAACCCCGGAACCTAGTCCAGATTGAACACCACACTGCATTAAGTCGCTAGAAACACTAGCCTACTACAAGCTAACTTCGGACTGGAATGTAGTTAAGACCTAACCAAGTCGCACACCGATTAAGGTACAGTCGCGTTCCTCACGCCTTTAGAACCACGTCGGGTTCTGCGCACTTGATTCCCTTAGATGATCTTACCCACAAATAAGAGTTGTTACGACCCAAAGTCGAAGACTTATAAACAAATCTATCTCCCACAGATATGTATATTATTTATTCGGTTTTTGTGTCCTGATAAAATCAAGGTGAACATGAAGCAATTGATAATCCGGTCTCATACTCCCGAGGAGCATCCTTGAAATATCAATCACCTCACAATAACCCAACTGATTAATAGAAAAAGTTATTGCGGAATCACAAGAGTCTGAGACGAAGAACTGTTGTGATTAATTTTTATATCTTACCTATCAGAGATAAATCTCGAGCAAATCTTAGAGAAGATAGTACTCAACACGATATAACAAGTAAGATCATAATATGCAACTACAGAGAAAATAGTTGGATCTGGCTTCACGAATCCCAAATGAATTCCTCAAGTCATTAACCTAATAATGGTTTTGGAAAAACCTAGGTTAAAGGAGAATCGACTCTAATTCGCAACTAGGACACAGAATAGTGTCGGGATTAGGTTTTCCAGTTGCTAGAGTTCTCCCTTTGAAAAAGCGGGGGTATAACAACCACACCCAATAATTCGTTCGGCAATCTGTATGGACTAAACTCCAATATATTCCAAGAGCTCTAACTTAATAGCAAGATCAATCAAAAGATATAACAAAGAGTTTTATCTTTATTTCTCAGTGTAATCAGCAAATCAAACAGATAGGAATGCGTGAGCCTGATTAATATGAGAAACAACTTAGACGGTACCAAAGACCAATGTCCAGGTGTCAATCAATTTATATCCAACAACCAAAGGAGGATTTGTCTTTTAATGCTCGTGTCTACAAAAGAAGATTCTGGAGCAGAAGAAGATCCTGGTGCGAAAGTTGCTTCCAAAACGGATCAATAACCTCAAACAAAATTCCTTGGTGGTATGTGGCATCATGTGACAACACATGAATTCATTGGCCTATCATCATCATGAAGAAATAATGTTTTTTTTCTCCCACACTCCTCCTTATAATACTTGGAATCATTCACCATAAAATAGATTTCCCATTACAAAACCCTATAAGTTATACTACCCTTAAACAACGAATAGTAATTAGAGTACATGGTCAACACTTTTATCTTACTTTATTCTATTTTCCTCGTTATCTTAATGATATCATCATTGGTGTATTGATGGATAACTTCTTGTAACATAACCACATTGTTTTGACTCTCATTAAGTAGTCTTTTTAAACGTCGAGATCCTTCTGTTATACTTGTTGTCTTATTCTTGAAATGTCTATGTTGGTAGGTAACACAAATTTTTATTTGTACAGTTCCAACAATTGTGTTAAGCAATAAACCACAACTTTCTCAGCAATCTTTCTCCAAATAAAAACGAGATTCTCCAAATGAGATTTGTATTCTTCCTCTGACATTAAGTGTAGTATCAAATCCCAATGATGTTAAAAAATCTTCCACTTCATTCCATTTTCTGCGTAGTCTTTGGGGTTCTTCTTCTTCCCTTCCTCTCGTTATCCCAGAGTTAGTTTACTATGACGCTCATCTTCATCCTTCTCACAAGCAATACCTTTCTATGGTTTTGGCCTCTGGATATGACCCATGTAATACGCTGTGATGTTGCGTTGTATGTGAAATGTAGAAAGAAAACAATTGGCATCCGTAAAACCACCTCTATGACATTTATTTGTGCTTTATCATTATTTATTACTATGACCCTTGGAGTTTGATATCCACGTAAATCTTCTTCAAGGTTTCTAACATCCAAATAAAACTCACATCATTCTCCTGATCCATAAAACCCCATGCCACCTGGAAAGTTTGTTTATCCGAAGTGTGGCAAGCAATGTTCAACAACAACATGTTGTACTTGTTTGTCTTGTAAGCACAATTTATTAACAAAAATTAATGGAAGCATTGAGCCAATTTGATCATCTTCAGAGATGCCAACAAAATATGAGTCACTTTGTCGTTCACAACCTGCTTCCTCGTTGTGTAGTTGTGTTGCTTGGATAACTACTGAGACTGTTCCATAACCATTCTACCATCCCCTTGCGTCCTCATAATGGATGATCTTGTCGCGTAAATTTGACTTAAAATGAAAAGTTATTCTCACCATCCTCCTTAATATTCCTATCCGAAGTGTGGCAAGCAATGTTCAACAACGGAATGTTGTACTTGTTTGTCTTGTAAGCACAATTTATTAACAAAACTTAATGGAAGCATTGAGACAATTTGATCATCTTCGGATACGCCAACAAAATACGAGTCACTTTGTCGTTCACAACCTGTTTCCTCGTTGTGTAGTTGTTTTGCTCGGCTAACTACTTAGATTGTTCAATAACCATTCTACCACCCCCTTGCGTCCTCCTAATGGATACTATTATCGTGTAAATTTGACTTAAAAGACAAATTATTCTCACCATTCTCCTTTATATTCCTAATAATATTTATTTGTTTACTTTCCTTCATCGACTTTACCATTACGAATTGATGTAGTTTTATCTCACAAATAACATAGTGTCCAATACGAGATTCCAGATCATCATGATTATGACAACCATTCATCATCTCAGAAAGCTTATATACACTGTTGAGTCTATGTATTATAATATTAAATGGGCATTCATGTTTCTTTGATTAAGTATTTTAAACCCTCGATGTCTTCTTCATATACATATGTCGTTTGTTCTGTGAATTTCAGTCGTGCCACTTCTCTCGCAAACAATTTCCAAACAATCACTCCTTAAACGACGACTAAAATTATGGTACAGTTAATTTCTATGCCTTTATAATAGGGCCGTAGCAAACTATTTGGGAGCCCTAGGAGAATTTGTAAAATCATGGGCCCTAGCGAACTTGTAAAATCATAATGACAAAAATATTGAATCAAAAAACTTGCATAAAAATGATCTCTATTAAGCTTGAACATAGATTCTTGATGCAGTAATAAAAAAAAAAAAAAATTTCATTGCACTGAAAATAACTTCTAGGTAAAATAACATGTAGTTTTGAATATATCAAAGCAAGTATACATGCAAAAATCACAAATTTAGGGCCCCCAAAGATTCTTAGGTCCCTAGGCTGTCGACTAGCTCGCCTATACTCAACGACGACCATATTTATCACAAACCATTTTTTTTTGCCTCGTCCCTCTATTCCCATACTAAATCAGTGTAATAGTAAGAAGAAACAACAGATCCCAGATGAGACATGGATTCAGGTTCATCATCGCCGAGCGCTTCAACTATCTACAATATATATATCACAAAATTAAGCTAACACAAATGGTGGATAAGGAACAATCGTGAAGACCAATTCCTAACTGCCGGCCTTTAGATATATTAACATTCTTCGACTCATTATAACATGTAGTTTTTAAATAAATCACCAAGTGTACAATCGGCATACATGAACTGACTTGTGCGCTGCTTTAGCATTCGACAAGAGCAGTCTTCCGAGCTACTTTTTAGACTATAACCGGCGTATAGAGCAACAAACATTCGCCGATTGCATACTTGGTGTTTTTTTTTAAGTAAAATCTCCAAGTGTTATAATCGATTGATAGGTGATTCCATAACAAACGATTTTTCACCTTCCAATCCCGTCAAATATAAACCACAAACGGCTATTACGGGGATGAACAACAATCGATTGTGGTTCATAAGAGCTTGGAATAATAGGGAGGCAACGGATGTGGTGTTACCGTATCCACCAATCCAGGGTGATAGCACCCAAGAAAAAACATGTAATTTTTTTCTCTCTGTTGTGAAACAGAAGGAGACATAACATAAAGAGAAGAAGTAGAGAGAAATTTCTATTAATGTGTGTATAAAATACAATGTTTAAGCCTCTATTTATATAGATAGGAGACTTGGTGTCCAAGATATGTAAACCCTAAACTTAGACTCGGAGGGCATCTCAGTAATAAACTTGGTTTATAACACTCCCCCTGATGACCATTGTGGCTAAGTCATCACAAACATACCAGGAAAACTCAAAAGAGAAAAACCTGAAATTGCATAAGCATGTAAAGACTTCGACAGAGTTGGACACGCATATGTTGCCTCATTAAAACCTTGACAAGGAAAACCCAATGGGACAAAACCTTGACGAAGGAAAAAGAGTACAACACGATAAGTCCAGTAAATGCACCTTTATTGATGGCGCCCCCCCTGATAAATACTTAATCTAATCTTGGCTTGCAACGAGTCGAATTTCCAATTTGATGAACGAATTTCTTGAATGCAGAAGATGAAATCTTGTTTTATGTTGCACAAGCAGTATTGTCTTCAATTAATAATTTTCCTAAGTTTACGTTCTTATTCAACCCATTGAAGACTTGTTCCATGGATTCCTAGCTTCTCGAGATGATTTGCAGAAGTTGTTGATGTAGTTTCTTCAACACAGGGACAAGACGTAGATACATTACCGTAAGAGAATAAAACTTTATTTGTGATCATACCCTATGTGGATCGGAATGACATCCAAATTAATAAGGGATTGTTATGTTGATTTGGTCTTATAAAATGACCTAGTTAATGGTGGGAATCTACCAAATAACTGAAATTGATACAACTCCCCCTTGGATTACCACCATGTTGAATTAAATTGCCTCACTAAAACCTTTCCAATAAAAACCCAATGGGAAAAAAATATATATGGAAGTAGGAAAAAGAGCACTATATCAACATTTTGCATAAAAATTCATCGTCTGCGAGATGTTGCCTCGTTAAAACCTTGTCAGGAAAACCACATGGGACAAAACCTGAAACGAAGGGAAAAGAGTACACCTTTTGACGATTTATGGATGCTAACTCAACTATATGAGTATTACAAAAAAAATAAGCATCAAAATCATAACTCTAGTCTATATCAAAGACGAGTTTAAGCTAGCATAATTCTAACTGCAGATTTAAGAAAAAAAGAAAAACAAAACATTGAACTTATGCTGCTAAAGCGTGGATTTTGGTGTTTTTAAGGACTCCTCAAGAGACCTATAAAGCTGATATCATCAACTAATTAATCCAGAATTTTCGTCTTGTACCAAATTTCTAAAAACACATAAAGGATTGTTAAACTTGACATAATCGAGTCAGGTGGCTGCCTGAATATAATTTGAATCATCTAAGGATTACAAATTGAATATGTTCTCTGACACATTTCTTGTGTGAATGCAATATGAGTCCTTCAAAGACTACCACGCCAAGTGCATTGTATAAATAGAACAATTATTGAACCAAGCCTAGGGTCTGTGAAAAAAAAAAACCCTCAAGTCGTTTTTACAACAAACAAATTTCTCGTATAAAGACGCAATATGACTACACCAACCTGTAATTAATAGGCTTGGCATGTTTAAGGTGTTATGTTTGGATCCAAAATTGCATCAATCGAGAAATCAATCCAACATAACTTGGATTGTATGACAACCAATCACATATGTCGATATTCCTCTGCAAAGTTCAGGGTTCTCAACTACCATCCCACAAAATTCCCAAATGTATGCATACTTTGAAAATTTCAAAATTTACTGGTACTAGTGCCCACAGACGTTATAATCTCCTATTATTCAAATGAGGAGATATGAATTTTCAGAATGTGAATCGTATTATCATAGATTTTTGGAGCATATTTGTAGCCTATATACAAATGCTACTGCTTGCTAGATGTGATTGGATTTTCCTTTTCAAACGACATAAGCTTATTGGAAAGCTAAATGAGATATTTCACACCTATTTAATGACGACCTTTTTCGGTTTGATCATGATAAGGGAGAAGTGATATAACCTTTTAAGTTAACGAATACCAGCGTCTGGTAGTTTATAGTCTCCCCCTGATTATGGCGAAAATATTTCCATCTCATAAACGAAAATAAGTTTCGTAGAGTATTATCCGATTAAATCGAGGACATATACTCATAATAATTTCTGGATTTCAAGACATCAGTTGGACTGTAGATAATGACTTCTAGAGCCATAAAAAAATATATCCAAATAAATCAATAAAATCGTAGTCTACTTGACACATAAATTTAAAAGCAACCATGGATTTTAATGGTTACAACCAAAAGCATATAAAATATGCTAATAAATCTCCAATGACCTATTGTGCCGACGAGATATTCATTCACCTAAGAATGAAATTATAGACACTTTATTTCATCAAAACAAATTAGATCAAATATATAGTCACTACAAGGACTAATGATTTAGGCTAACAAGCCGGGTGCGCACCCTTTGATCTTTTGTGTCAAACTGTATTCCAGCTACAAGTGGTACGGTCCAAATATTGGAGATTATTACGGCAAGGAAAGATAAAAAATTGCTTAATATCCCTCGAGAATGTAGCAATTCTTTGTTTCCTCGGTGTTTGCAATTGAAAATGTCATAATGATATTATATCCATTTAGGATCGATAGGGAGAAACCAAATCTAATTGGCTTGTATGTTTCTTCTTAAGAAAGAAAAAGAAATCATTTTCGTTATTGAATTTAGGTTTCCAGTAAGAAATAGAAACCACCGGTATTGGTAGAAAGAACCAAACTATATTGGCATCTCCTATATGCGACAGAGAAAACCAACACCAGTTCGTTTATACGATTCATGAAAATCGTATCGACAAAGAAAGAGAAAAAAAAAATTGTCATGTTAGTTATCGCATAGGGATAATCCACTTTGTGGTTAAACATATGGTTTCTTGTAAAGGAATAGAAACCAGATAAAAAAAATATAAAAAAATCACATGATCTTCCTCCAATGGACGAAGATACCAAACTTGGTTGGCCGTAGGTTTTTCAACCATGCACGTTGTTAATTATAGTAAAGATAATTAAATTGCGATACCACCAGATTTTGGTGATTACAGTTTCATTAAAAGAATAGAAACTGTAAACCATCTTTTGATGGATTTTTTTTTCTCTCTCCGTATATTAAAAAAAAAATAGAGAAGAATAAAGATAATTAAATTGCGATACCACAAGATTTTGGTGATTACAGTTTCATTAAAAGAATAGAAACTGTAAACCATCTTTTGATGGATTTTTTTCTCTCTGTATATTAAAAAAAAATAGAGAAGAAAGGAAAATATTAAAGCCAATGACTTATTGTTAAAGAAAAACCATACTGGCAAAAATTTAGATAATGTACCAATCTATTATTTTCTCTCATCTTTGTAACGATAAAATCAATTTGTTGTGGCGTCTTTTCAAAGATCTCTGAAAATTACCAACCTTAAGATTTCATTAGAGAGATAGAAATCTATAAAGGCCGTTGTCGTGTAAAAATCGACAAAAATTAATATAGCCTTGAACTTTCCGGGAAAATCCATACTTGGCATAAAACCATTGATAAAGGATATAATATCCTCTTTTGTGATAATGACGGATGAAACTTCAAAAATAACCAATCATGGTTTGAAGAAGTTGAAAAAGATCCATCGATATAATATATCACATGAAGAATGGTAAATTTCTTCCAAAATCACGAATGACTTGAGATCAATCGGAACATTTTGTTTAGATAAAAGCATATAAACATATACAATTGAAAAAACAAAAGAAAAAAAAAAACCTTGTTGCTAGTGCCTAAGATGGTCAAACAGATTGGTACCCAAGTATACGTATTATATGTCAACCCATGGTATTTTGTCTAACCATCAACCCAAAGACCATTAGTTTTCGGTAGCTGTAGATCAAGTTGGTGCGTTCGAAACTCAATCTACATGAGTAACCACCATTTGGATTGATCATCCCAGGACATGCAAAAAAAAAAAAAAGACAACAAAAACATTAGAATGCACCAAACAACTAATAGAAAACATTAGATATAATATGAGATTCATAGGTGTTTATTTCACGCTCGGCTTTGAGAGAAAAATCTAAATGTTTTCTCTTTCTTAATTAATGTTTTGAGACGTATGTTCCTTCTTGCTTGTTGAAATCATCGAAGGTTATACAGCTCGGTGATTAGAGTCACGTGTTGATGACGTGTTGTGAAACAGAAGGAGACATAACATAGGGAGAAGAAAGTAGAGAGAAATTTCTATTAATGTGTGTATAGAATACAATGTTTAAGCCTCTATTTATATAGATAGGAGACTTGGTGTCCAATATATGTAAACCCTAAACTTAGACACGAAGGACATCTCATTAATAAACTTGGTTTATAACACTCTCCATATTTTAGCGATTATAAGATATAAATACATGTTCGAGATATTTAGCATGCATACCTGACCACATGAATCATTATAATCTTCATTTTCCCTGCCTGATTCTTCATTTGCTCGAGTTAAATCCTCAAATATGCTTTGTTTTTATTAGTTCTTGTTCATCCAACAAATAACCCAAATCGGTAGGATCCAAATCACGATAGTCTGATTGGCGAAATGTAAATGCACCCACTTCCTCAACACTACTAGGATCTTCATCGTCATTATAAAGTTTTTATTTTTATTGTAATGACCCGCCCCTCCACCGATAATGTCCCCACTTAGCCAATGCGGTCATCCGGCAGTGTAGGGTTTTGAACGGGCATCGGCAAAAACTTCCCGGGAGGTCACCCATCCCGGGATTGCTCTCGCCCGAGGACGCTTAACTGCAGAGTTTTCTGCCAATTCTGGAGTCAATTGTGCTTAAAAGGCCTCGGTGTTAGGAAAGGCCAAACCATTACCTATATTCCATTCCATCGGCGAACCATTGCCGAAATCTTGGTATTACATTTATTACCAAAACCATAAAACCCTAGTTTTTCATGTTTTCCTCGACTGCTTATTCTTCTTCAAGCTTTTCACAAAAGGAGACTCTATTCAAGCCTTTCACAAAAGGAAACTCTACTCTAGTTATTACCATCCAACAATAACTATACTCTAATTCACTAGGGGCTCATTATTATTACTTTAAAACGACGTTGTTTTTACTCGTGGAATATGGCTCAAATTAGCCAGGTTATCCGAATCATGGGTGCTACGTGGTAATAAAAATTGTTACGTGTAATTCCGTTTTTTTTTTTTTTTTGCTAAGAAAAGTATTTTATTACTAAGAGAAACTATTACATTGAGCAATTGGGGAACTCTAGGACATTTCCCCACCATTCCCCTGAGGTTCTAGACCTCTGCTAAACTTAGTTGCTTGATGCTAGAATAATATGATTTCTTTTTAATAATGGTTGTGTTTAGGCTCTAGCTATTAGAATTTGTGTAGTTGGGTATATACTGTTTTAGATGGGATTAATTGGTCGACTTTTTAAGGCTCTATTGAAGCTACTGTGGTTTTCCATCTAATGAGTGCTTCCTCCCTTTAACTTATGATGTTTCTCCAATGAAAATCATTATCAACAATTAACTCGGAAGATAGATGATATAGTTTCTCCAATTTAAATTCACTCGGACACTCGCTAAGACTTTTGTTTATCTAGCGAATTGGTATGTTCAGAACAAATGAATGAATACGAAATCTGATGCTAAATATGCTATATATGGTGTTTTTCCAAAACAAATGAATATTGTTTTCTTCTCTCTTAGGTGCACATCCATAATTATTGTCATCATTGGTATCTTTTCCTCATCATTGGAGATCGTTTTGAATCAAGAAGTTTTAAGAAGAAAAAGGAAATTTGTTAACTTATTACTGTATATTAAGGTAATATATACAACTTTTGTTCCACTTAATATATTGATTATAAGTACCATGACATGGATAAGTTTAAATTAGTTTGATGTATAGCTATTTGACAACTTTAATCGATCTTTTTCCTTTCTTTATGCTAGGATAATAGAGCATCTATGGATATATGAGTATTTCCCATTATGGCTGAGAAACAAATTGGTTTAAGGTGATCTCTTTTAGTCTTTTTATGGTTATATGGTTTCTTTGTAGATTACATATGGCGGAAAGAATCATGGCAATCTAATAGATGAAATAGAAGAATACAGCTTTTGTACAACTGCTACTGCAAAAAAGTATGGTTTTACCATTTTGTTTTATTGAAAAGACGAGCACCATAGGTAGATCCTGTTTTTATTCCATACTAAGATAAGTCGTTTAAACCACGAATCTGTGGCGCAATGGTAGCGCATATGACTCCATGTCAGAGGGTTACGTGTTTGATTCACGTCAGGTCCAATCGCCGGTCTTACAAATAATTGAAGTTTTATTTTCTGTTTTGGTTGAGATACGGACTGCTAACTTTGTTATCTAGGTATTTTGTATATATGTTGTTGTAGATCCTTACAACATTGAGAGAGAAGCTAGATTGGCTATAGAGAGGTTACATGCTTCTTTGGCTGCAGAAACTAAGAAATTTCAGGGAGACCTAAGCAATGTCAGACATTATATTGACTTAAGTTTCATGGTGGACGCATCAAGTGATATTAAAGCTTGGAAGCATGACAAACAAGCGTGAATAGTATTAATGAGAGATATTCAATGGGAAAAAGGTTTTTTTCGCGCAACAGTTAAGAGCTAAGAGTACATTGCAGGTTCAAATTGCTTACTACATTCTGCGAGTATAGTCAGGTTCATTAGAGGGCGTGTGGGTATGTTTTAAATTTGGTTTTTTGTTGTTCGATTTATTGACAAGTGTTTATCAATAAATCTTTATTTATTAAAGGATAGGATGAGAAAGGTACGGTTACAGAATCGATTAGAGCAACACTTGAATCTTAAGATGCAGGATTAAGTGTTTGTAAACCTTCTGCTTCTTCCTATATATAACTCATTACGCAGTTACTTGATAGAATTGGAGATTACAAATTTTCAATCTCAAGAAATGGGAACTGGCCAAGCGATGTTGGAATCTGTTAAGGCAAGACTTGGGTAAAACTTCGATACTTAAGCCTTCAAGGTTGAGGCACCACAGAAGTTTCTATTCTCCAACATCTCTAGGTAATGCTTCTAAGTTTTGATCAAATTGAAATTTAATTAGCACTCTGGAGTATTTGTAGCTTGCAGTACAATCAAATATCTCTTTTGCCTTCGTATGTGAGACGTCAATACACCTAACATATTCATAAGCTTTAATACGTCTAGGGAAAGCCTGAAACTCTGTGCACTGACAGAAGTCCATAGTCTGTAAGGCTAACGATAGAATCAGGGAGTGCTATCTCATTATTGTGTAAGAGATATTAAGATGCCCAAATCTCTCAAAGAAGGCCTTAATTTCTACATAGTTAGTGTGGCAATTTTTTCTATTTAGATTTCAGTTTGTTTAAGTTTTGCCAAACTAGCTCAAATTGGCGGTGCTAATTTATGCAGTTTTCTTAATTCATCCAGCATAAAAGTTTGTTGACAATTATAATGCCATTTCATTTTCTCCACTTTGTATCAAACACCAGACTGCTAATGTTTCGAGTTCCATTACAATCCATTTTTTTAATCTGTAACAACTATTCTTGTGGAAAATAGAAACTTAGTGTCTTTAGAAGGAAAAAGAGCCAAGGCAGAGGTCGCATCAAACAATTATCAAATTAGATGAAAAGAATTCGGGCTATTTCCATCGATACGCGAGCTCTAGAAGGCTCTCAATTCTTTGTGCGAGCTCTAGAAGACTGTCAAGTAGAGTTCTTTGTTTGAAGGATATCGATGGGCATATTTTTGAGAGAGCGAAATCTAAAATCAAATATTTTAGCTTCTATTATGTTTTGTAGGAAGCAGTGAGAGATCTTGGTCAGCAGCAAGCACTGGGACCTGATGCACACCTATTATATTCTTAAGAAGTGCTTGGATTTGTTAAAACGGATGACTTTTTTTCTTTACAGTAGTTTTTCGCTTCTAATTATTTTTCTTTGGCTATTAAGAAAAGAATCAATTGGAAACGGTCAAGGACTATAGGCCAATCATCATCCTTTTTAGTGTCTATAAGTAGCTAAAGTTTTCATACCCCAATGAAGCTCGGTCAATCTTTAAACATGTGATCCTTGATAAAAAGGTGTTTTACTAAGTTGCTTTGAATCCTCTATTTCTTGTTAAAAGTTTTCCCGCAGCTGACTAGTTATATTAATTCTGCAGGAGTACTGGAGTTTGAAGACCAAGACAAACTGGAAAGCTTAAAAACATACACTAAGAGGTTGGCGGTGCAAAATACAGTGAAACAACTACTGAAGTGTGCAATTAGAAGGGAATCCGAAGAAATACACTTGATTCCCGCTGCTTATTATAGACTATTAATCGAAGTCCATCACCGACTTTCATTCAAGCTCCTAGACAATGGCTTAGAAAATATTTGCATTTGCTGCAAACCATCCAATCTACCACTGATACAATCAGTGAGCAAAACAGTGTTCACATACACGACAAAACAGTATTTTTTATTTAGTTTTCATTAAGGAGAAAAAATTATTTTCTCCTTCATTATGAAATTCCCAAAGACAGTTGGAAGATAATATTAGCTTTGTCCCTTCGTGATAGAGATTTTCCATTGGCCTCAATTCTTTCACTGAAACTGAAAGTCTAAAAAATCAAACATGCTACAGCAACGCTCGATAAATTTCTATAACATCGGCTCATTTTATGGATGGATCACTTTAATACCCCTTATTAAATTTTCGTAAAAGTGGATCATTGTAGGTGCCCCTATTAAAGCGGATCATTTTAGGTGTCCTAATTAAATTTTCGTAAAAGTAAATAATTCAACTTTTGTTATATATATATATATATATATTCAAACCATGCTTGCATGTGCTATTTTTCTAATTTGTTAACGCCTTTGATCGTCCATATAAGTAATTATATTTTGACTGCCATAATCTCGCATGGGTGATGGTCAGGTATAAATATCAATTGATACAACTTAGTTACCCAGGAAAAGACGAGTATAAATGGCACCAAGGATTTATTTTTTTTAGAAAACAATCATTAGTGATATTTAGATAAAAGAAACCAGATTATATCAATAAAAATAAGTGATCATTGTTATAAACAAAGGTGTACTTTGTCTCCTTGATCAAAGAGTCGATCAGTGGACAAGATTTACCGAAAATTGTCATCTGGCGGTCGGGATCATCCGGATTGAGTTTGACTTCGACGGCTGGGAAAATTTCAGTAACGAAATTCGGCAATTTTCTCTTATTCTGATTTGTGCTGTGAGGTTTGGTTAGCGAGTGAGGGAGAGTTGGACAAAGCAAGATATGGTTTCTTCTTCTTTGTTTCCTTCGCTTGGTATCCTAACACCGGCAATCCATTCCGAGAAGAAAAGCAAAATATGTGTATTTGATCTTCTCTTTTGAAGATAAGAGATGTAAAGAACAAAGATGAGAAGAAAGATCAAGACTAAGTTAGTGAACACAAATAGGGTTTGGTCTCTTAATCTTTAACTTAGCTCATGTTCTTTTTGATGTTTTAGCGTGTGTTTTCTTCTTATTAAGACCTAATTAATCAAACCCATATTTCTTTCAGGAGAAGGGAACCCTAGATTATTTCTTCTCTTTGGCCGTTACATGTATCCAATTGTTAGTTGTATATTTAACAGAGAACCAGAGTATTGCCCCGTTGCCAGTTGTAGTGCAGAACTTCCTCAAAGGCCTCATTTTCAATTCGCCTATATGTTTTGCTGACACTGTCCTTAATCCATAAGTAGGAAGAATCAACCTACATGTGTTTAGTGTGTAGGTAGGTATTAGCTATAGCTAATGTTTAGTGTTTTAAATTAGATGATTACCAATCACTTATTAAATGTTAAATGTGAATCCTGTTATCCTAAGAACTGATCAAAAAATGTTTATGCATCAATTTTGAGCAAGTGAATATTTTCCTCTGAATGAGTTTCTGCTTTGGTGCTATGGTTCATTCTTTATTTTGTTCATTAGGGTCGTAAATCATGAAGAACCCCAATTTAGAAATCATAAAGAACATTAGAATAGCTTATAGCCTAAAGAACTCCAACTCCATCTAAAGAGAAGAGTGATACTGATCATATACTATATAAACAATTCGATTGAATCCTCAACGTAATTCTTTGATTTTATTATTTTAGTCGGTTGTGTTTTTTTTCTTTACATTTCATCCTGTTCCAATTTGGATTTTTATTCCCAATCAGTACGTACTAAACTTATCAATTGATATGATGCCTTTTGGTGTTGGAAGGTATCTAGAATCCGTGAATCCTAATGTCAAGGTAAGGTAATCACCGTGATAAATAAGTTTAGTTAATCATACATGGTTGCTACTTTTATCATGTAAA
This sequence comes from Papaver armeniacum, assembly GCA_023531295.1. NCBI lineage: Eukaryota > Viridiplantae > Streptophyta > Magnoliopsida > Ranunculales > Papaveraceae > Papaver > Papaver armeniacum. The sequence goes on along the minus strand of JAJJWW010016942.1, from coordinate 15,103 downwards.
CACACAAATGTTTTCAATGTAAGGTATCTCAGATCCATGAATCCTCATCAAACGGTTTTCATGCGAATTATATGTGTAATGACTAAAATTTCTTATGACTGTTAGGAAAGAGTTTCGAGTCCGGTAGAGAGGTCTAAATAGTAGGTATGTACTATATTTTTCCTTTAAAAGATTTAGGTGTTTATGAAAGTAATTATTTGGGTTTCTTGACAGTTGTAATGATTGGTTACAAGGGTAAAATTGAGTCGACCGTTGTTGGTGCGGATGCTACCCTCCAACACCTTGCCCGCCACCAAGCTGTTGACATTGTCTCCAGAAACAAGTTAACCATATTTTCTAGGGTATATTAATTATATGTCCCTACTTTTAACTCCTACAAATATCCTTATGTAACAATAAATATGTCCCTCCTTTTTTAATAACCTTATCCATTTAATATTAGATTACCTTAATACCCTCACCCATATAATATTTTTTCTTCATTTCAAAATGGAACAAATTTCTTCCACTACCACTTCACCACCACCACTAGCATCACCACCACCAACAACATTCAACTACCATTCCACCACCACCGTTCAACAACCACCACCTACCAACCGCCACCACCACTAATATTCCACCACCACTCCTTCACCACCACTATTACACCACCACCAGTCCTCCAACACCACTAGTCTGTTGCTGCCACCACCACTAGTTCTTCGCCGCCGGCACCACCGTCACCGCCGCCGCCACTGGTTCAAATATTTTTGTATCAACAACAATAGTTGATCCAAATAAAAATAGAACCAAAAGTAGAAGGTTATCTAGTTTAGGGGATCAACTACGATAATTGATCCAAGAAAAAAGGATAAACGGTATAAGTTGATCCAATTTTAGTGGATCAACAATGGAAGTTGATCCATGTAAAATTGGATCAACAATGAAAGTTGATCCATGTAAAATGGAGTGAACTTGGCGTGAGTCGAACACGCATCATCTGACTTGGAGTCAGTCATGCTACCATTGCACCACAAGTTCAACATCGGAAGAAATTTACATGATTTAAACTACAAAGCATGATTTAAACTACAAGCATAATTATACTTATCCAATGAAATATCTTCAACAATAGGAGTTCAAAGGATCAAAAACAGTAGTTGATCCCATATAGATGGATCAACAACCATAGTTGATCCAATAAAAAATTGGGTCAACAATAGGAGTTTATCCCACAAAATGGATCAACAACAACAATTGATCCCATAAAAACATATAAACAACAACAAATTGATCATTACATGTAGCTTCATAAACACCAACAACTCCAAGACCAGCTTCAAAACCAATCTCGACAACTACAACAACCAGAACCACCATTCCACTACTATTTCCATGACTAATTTCTCATTCGTACCTCCCCACCATTACCGCCACCAACAAATCACACATCTCCAGCACCACCACCACCACCAAAACAACCACAACCAAAATCCAACGCCAATTTCATCATTCCAACTAAAACCACCATAGTTGATCCAATAAAAAATTGGGTCAACAACAGGAGTTGATCCAAAATATATGGATCAACAACCATAGTTGATCCAAAATCACTGCCTGCTTCAACCTAGATAACCACCATATTTTATTCAGCAACAGGCTTCAATCTCTGTAACAACAACTCATACCAACATTGCCACCAAAAAATCACACATCTCCAGCACCACCACCACCACCAAAACAACCACAACCAAAATCCAACACCAAATTCATCATTCCAACCAAAACCACCATAGTTGATCCAATAAAAAATTGTGTCAACAACATGAGTTGATCCAAAATATATGGATCAACAACCATAGTTGATCCAATATCACTTTTTTGCTTCAACCTAGATAACCACCAACAAATCACACATCTCCAGCACCACCACCACCAGAACCAAAATCCAACACCAATTTTATCATTCCAGCCAAAACCACCCCCGTATACATCATCAATTTCTTAGTTCTAAACTATTCTAATCTACGTCACAATCACTCACAATACCACCAGTACCGAAAGAAACATACCTCATTCGCCGTTGCTGCTACACCACCACCATAAATCGTAACATGAACCAGATCTCGATTTATAATTGCAACATAAAAATAGATCTCGTTCTATTTGAATCCGATTTCAAATTCAGTTTTTAGAAGAAGAAGAAGAAGAAAGTGGTCGTAGTTGCAGAGGTGGTGGTGGAGATGTTGTTGATGATAGTTCGATTAAATCTGAATCCATTAGTGGCGATGGCTGTTTTAAGAAGAGAAGGAGAAAGTAATTTTTGATCTGGAAAGATGGAGATGTAGATCGTGATTAAGGAGATGGTGGTGGTAGTTATGGTGATGGTACTGGTGGTGTTGGTTGTGGTGGCGTCGGAGATGGTAGTGGTGGCGGCCATGATAAACTGTGTTGCTCGTTTTTTCATCCAAAGTGAAGAAGAAGAAGAGTATATAATGCATAAAAGGTTAAAAATGGAAACACATGAAAATAAATCTTTTAGATAAAATTTCAATTTTTCCATCAGGGATATATTTATTGTGTGATAAGGATAATTGTATAGACCATCAAAAGTAGGGACAAAAATTCAATTACCACTATTTTCTAATTAGAGAATATTTTCTACCAGTTTTAACTAATGGTGCTGTGTTGGAGAAGTCTTGGATCGGTTTCAACTCATCAATTTCGGATAGTAACTCGTCCCGCCTTTCAACTTTTTTCAAAAAAATTCAAAACCCAAAGAGTCAACATAATGCAGTTATTCTGTTACCTTATTTTGCTGTTAGCATTCATCCCTGCCAGCTATCACACCTTCATAACTAAAAAAGATAACATATATACTTGTTACCGTACTTATCAGCCTAAAAACACTCCACAATTGTGCAACAAGATTTTTATTTCCCAAGTATTTCTCAATAGTTATCTTATTGGTTTTTTATATTACCCCAACCTTCAAAACAACCCTAGTTGCATAGCTCTGCTATTAGAAGACAACTATTTTGATTGTTTAGATTTCTTTAATCAAAAGCATCGAGATATGGAGGAAACTCAATCAAGTCAAGTTGTGGACCTAGTCAACAAATTTCAACAAGCTACTCTGGACTTGGGTGATGTAAGTGAAGTCGCAGTTGTCAAACACAATAACAAGGAAGATGAAGATAAGGATGATTGGGAAGCCTGTGCAATTGGTAAAATAATCATTGAAGGTCGCATGAGTTATGATATGGTGGAAAAAGGCATAACATTCACTTGGCCATTCCTCACTCTTGAAAATCTTAAAATAATAGAGGTGGAACCTAATGTTATGATTTTCAAGTTCAATCAATGGGAGTTACTCAACAAAGTCATAGATGAACGACCCTGGAGCATAAACAGACACCTTTTGGTAGTTCATGATTATATACCTGGAATGGTATACACAGAAAAACACTGGGGTTTTCAGCTTTTTTGGATACAACTTAAATATCTATTGCCAGAACACATGAATGTTGCATCTGTCACAAAAATTGGTCAAGTGCAGGGAGAAGTAATAGCTATAGAACTGAAAGATGCTATCCCTGTTGGTGGAGTACCTGTGAAAGTTTGTGTCAATGTGGATCTCTCTATGCCGATGAGAAGAGGAGTGAAATGCTCTACTAATGCAGGGATTACAAAGTGGCAACAATATTTCTTTGAGCGCCAACCCAAAATCATATGCACTGAATGCTACATAGTTAATCACTCAAAAAAGGCATGTCAGGCAGCTGCACTCTTCCTGAAGAAAGCTCATGACAAGCCATATTTCGTTGGTAAAGTTAACAACATTCGGAAAAATATCTCGATTGTAGCTGCAGCAAGTGATTCTGTCACTATCAAGACTCCTGCAATTAAGAAAAGTCAGAAAAAGTTTGTTAAATCCAATGCGTTTATACCACCAAAGGATGGAGAGATTATCAATCTAGATTCATTGATTATTCAGGAGGGAGCGGTACCTGAAGAAGAAGGCAGGCTTGGGAAACGTCATAGAGCAGATGAAGCAAACTCGCATAGTTCCTCCACTTTTGAGACTTCCACACACAACAACATAATGATTCCAACCTAAGCCTCAATAAATACTCAATTGATTACAACTGGAGATAGTCATAAATTGCAGTCACTCGAGGGGGATCAGGTATTACACATTCATTACGCTCTTACATTACATTCTCTTAATCAACACTCCAATATTTCATATTTACGCAAGTCTGCAATTTTCCTTAAAGCTTTATTTCATCACCTGCATTTACTACCTAGAAGCCATAATATCATTAATTGCTCCCATGCTAAGTCTACGTTAGATTTTAGTTTTTCCTGCATAATTGCTTTTAGGTTTTTCAATAGTATTTTCAGTATTCTGAGACAAATTCATATTAGAATAGTTTTCGCTATCCTTCTTCCTTTTGCTATTGACAACATGAAGATCTTATCCTGGAATGTCCAAGGCTTCAAAAACATCACCACCAGAAATCATCTAAGTGATCTAATAAGAACACAAAATCCGGATATTGTCTTCTTATGTGAGACAAATATAGACCAACAACAATGTAAACCCCTTTTGAAGCAATATCAATACACCAATAGTGCTTTTATTGAACCAATAGGGCTCTCTGGAGGTCTAGTTTTACTTTGGAAACATGGATTCACCTGCGACATAGTTGACACTCATCACAACATGTTCAACATTGTTGTGCAATATGACCTAAGTAAACTTGAGTTCTTGCTTACCTGCATGTATGGTTATTCCAACTATGCTAAGAAAAAGGAACAATGGAACTATATTCAGAGAATTAGTAGTGCTAATAGTAATCCCTGGATTGTTCTAGGTGATATGAACTTTCACATTCTTGATAGCACTTCTGGTACTTCTTCCTCTACTGATGGGTGGGTTAACAATATTGTTTCTAGTTATGGCTTAGAAGACATAAGATATGTTGGTAAAGACTTTACTTGGACCAACAACAATTTGGGAACTGGTATCATCAAATCTAGGATTGATCTTGCCTTAGGTAACGGGGATTGGTCTATAAACTATCCTAACACTAGATTATTACACCTAGCTCAATTAGGTAGTGATCATAGCCCTGTAATGCTTGATACTAATGTTAATCTTCCTAAATGTTGGAAGCCTTTTAAGTTTTTTTGGACTTGGTTGAATGATGCCTCTTGTGCTACAATTATTGCTAATGCTTGGAAGGAGAGTGTTCATGGTTCACCTGCTTTTTCAACTTGTTAATAAACTGCACATTACAAGGAGAAAATTATCATTGTGGAACAAAGAGCACTTTGGTGATATCAATCAAAAAGTCAACAAGCTACAACAAGAACTTCAGCATCTTCAAGAGCAACATCCTACTTCAGACACTAGTAATGATATCATCAATATCAACAGTGAGCTTAGCAAGTGGCACAAAATAAAGACTGGGTTTTATCAACAAAAGTCTAGAGACAGCTTCATCAAAGATATGGACTCAAACAGCAAGTACTTCCACACCCAAGTGAATAGAAGGAAAACTAGAAACAACATTGACTCCATTCAAGATCACAACAATGTCTGGCTTCAGTCTAGAGAACAAATCTCACAGCATCTTACACAGCATTTCCAAAGCATCAGTTCAACCAGTAATCCCATAATCAATGAATGCCTCTATGCTATTCTTCCTACAATTATTACAGCAGAAGACAACATCTCACTCACCAGAATCCCAACAAATGAAGAGATACATATAACCTTGAAGAGTATGGAAAATTGGAGTGCACCAGGACCTGAGGGCTTCCAAGCTGGATTCTAAAAAAGTCAATGGAACATAGTTGGTGAAGATGTATGTCTCATGGTGAAGAGATTTTTTGAAACCAAGCACCTTCTCAAACAACTGAATAAGAAATACATTTCTTTAATTCCAAAAAAGAAGAAATGTGTTTGTGCAGCTGATTACAGACCCATTGGCCTGTGTAATACTTCTTACAAGATTGTTTCTAAGGTTATTGTTAACAGGATGAAGCCACTAATAGAGAAAATCATTTCTCCATTCCAGGCAACATATGTTTCAGGAAGGCTCATTAGTGATAATACTGTGATAGCTCAAGAAATAATTCATTCCATGAAGAAGAAAAGAGGAGAAAATGGTTGGTTGTCTTTAAAACTTGACATGTCAAAGGCTTTTGACAGGTTAGAATGGTCTTTCTTATTGAAGGTTCTTTTTTATTTTGGATTCAATGATGATTTCTGTGAACTAATTCATCAATGCATCAACACTACCACTCTCTCAGTTATGCTTAATGGGTCACCCTGTGAAGAATTCTCTCCCTCAAGAGGTATTAGACAAGGTGACCCATTATCACCTTATTTGTTCATTCTAGCTATGGAGTTTCTTTCAAGACAACTCTCAGCTGCTCAAATGGATAAATCTATCAAAGGAATTAAAGTGGCTGCCTCATCTCCAGCCATTAATCATTTGCTTTTTGCAGATGATTGCTTGATCTTTACTCAAGAAAATCTTACATCAGTCAACAGTTTACTAGAGTTACTTCATGATTTCAGCAGCCAATCTGGACAAGTTATCAACTTTGATAAAAGTGCAGTTCATTTTAGCAAGAATACCAAGCCTGAGGTAGCTGAGACACTTAAACAAATTCTGGGAGTCAAAGGGTCTCCATTAATACTAGGACACTCTAAACAAGAATCCTTCAAAAACATAAAGAATCTTTTGAAAACAGATTATCTATATGGTCTGGATTCTCTATGTCACAAGCAGGAAGAGGCACTATGGTTAAACATGTGCTTAACTCAGTACCAATATATCAGATGGGTACTTTCAAACTACCATCAAAGCTTCTACAACAATTAACCAGCATTGAGAGGAAATTCTTTTGGGGATATAACAGTAACAGAGGTAATAATCCTACAGCATGGTTGAACTTATGCAGACCCATAAATATGGGTGGTCTTGCCTTCAGAGACTTAAAGAAACTAAATCTAGCAATGCTCACCAAGATTGCATGGAGATTGTGCACAGATCCTGATAACCTAATGTCACAAGTTCTATCCAGTAAGTACTTCAAAACTGGAGACATTTTACATCAGAACATTAGTGTTAAAAATTGCTCTTATGTCTGGAATGGTATTACTAAAGGACTTTTATTGGTGCAACAAAACTATTTTATGGAGATAAACAATGGAATAAAGACCAAAATATGGAAAGACAGATGGATCCCTGGTATGGCTCACCCTCCAATCCCAAAGAATGAACTTTTTCGTTTCTATGATACTGAGGCAGAACTTTTCCTTCCTGATACCTCACAGTGGAATATTAGCTTGCTGGATAATTTATTTGATCAAGATACTTCTCTGAAGATACAAGAACTCTACATAGATAACAGCAAAGATGACACTATGATCTGGATGCCAGCTAAAGATGGCAATTTCTCGGTTAAAAGTACTTACAAGAAGCTGACTTATAATGAAAGAGAGGTTCAAGTCAATGGAGTCACTGTGGAAAAAAGAGTTTGGAAATCCTTATGGGGTTGTAAAGCAGCTCATCGCATTAAACTCTTTGTATGGAAGTGCATAAGAGATATACATTGCACTAAACTCAAAAGAGCAATGTTTGATGATTCTCAAGACACCAACTGTGAGATATGTGGTAGAGCAAATGAATCGATGGAACACTTGTTGTTTGAGTGTAAACATGCCAGAGCAATTTGGAATGGTGTCAACATCAACATTGATACAGTCAGAAATAACAGCAATTCAGTTTCTGAATGGATGATAAGTTGGTTCTCCTCTATACAAGCTGCTGAACAAGAAAGAAGGCTTTTCACCCTCATGATAGGGGCTTGGGTTATTTGGAAAGACAGATGCGACTTCATATTTCAGGGAGTATCTCTTAACCCTACTAACTCAGTGAATAAAATAAAATACCATCTTATATCTCATATGCATTCAGACTGTAACTCTCTAGGAAGCAACATGAGCCATGCTAATATTTCTAGATGGAAACCGCCTTTAGAGGGTGTTATTAAGCTCAATGTAGATGCATCATTTAATCAATACACTAATGAGTTTGGAACTGGCATTGTCATACGTGACAACACAGGTACCTGCTTTGGAATTAAAGGGACATATGGCAATGGAGCATTAGGAGCAGAGGCTGCGGAATGCACGGCGGTTCGTGAAGCTTTAAGCTGGGCTAAGAGACTTCAGTTTTCAAAGATTCAAATTGAAGGGGATGCAAAGCTTGTCATACAATCCATCAGCAGCCAATCCTTGCTTATTCAATGGGAAAATAGAAACCTTATTAAAGAGATTAAACACTTAATTCCCAGTTTTATTTCTTGTTCATTTAATTTTATTAGTCGAGATAATAATCAAGTGGCGAATGCTATTGCCAGAGAGACCAGAGAAACTAAACAACTCTGTGAAAGTTATGGAGATTTCAATTCTTCTATTTGTAATCTCCTAACAGGAGACAACAATGCTGCTATTTAATAAATTACTTTCTTTATCAAAAAAAATAATTGTCCCTTCATATCATTAATTGCCTCATCGTTGCCATATATATGATTCGAGAAAAGCCATGTGCACCCTGTATTTTTGGGTAGAAAACAAATTAGTGGGAGATCATATGTCATTTCCACTTTTGATTGTTGTGGTTTATTCAAGTTTACACATAATACCTTGAACAGTGAGGAAACTGGAACCCAGAGTTTCTTCGTTACAAGAATCACCTGCCTATTCCCTGTCCTAGGAGTTCATCTTACTCCCCTACATTTGTGGTTCAAACTGTTGGCAACAAGGATGTTTCTCTATTTTTGTCAATCCTTATTTATTACTTATATATGCATGGTTATTTGTTGTTAGATTCTATATTTATTGTAAGGTAGTGTTGGAAATAGCTGGAAACCGGTAGACTTTTTTTACTGGGATGCACTCTACTTACCCAGTGTCAAGTTCTACTTTAATTATTGGTTCACTTGATTATTTTTTCTCTTGAAATGCTTTTTGGGAATCTAAAGGTTTATAAACATAAACTAACATTTGAATATTCTTATGACAGGGATACGAAAAATAACTGTAGTGATGCACAGACTGTTCACTCTCTTCCAGACTTCTACCTGAAGGTATATTTTAGTCTTAATGTTATACAATCGTGATATTACTTCACAGTCCAAACTAAAATCCTAATCCTAATTTTTGTTTAATTTTTAATGGATTTAGAATTTTTTAAAAGGATTAATGTTTGTTGTAGGGGATAATAATGTAGAATTGTTTTGATAAGCCAGTAAGAGTTTGGCTAACAAAAGTCATCACATACTTTCAATATTTCTAAATCATCAATTTTATGTAAACAGAATTTTTTGTTGAGATGGATATATGTAGATTTTGATTTCTGATTGTTCTCTTTGAATATATGGTGTCCTTTATTTTGATCAGGGTTACCACTTCTTTTCTTTTCTTTTGAAGGTGGATAAAAGGGTAAGAATAGGACTAAAGCAGAAGATAAGAATCAAAAACTATTAAAATTGTAGAGATGATAAAAAAAATACAGTCTGTATGTGCTCAAGTTGGTCCATGTCTAAGTTATTATGTTTAAAAGTAATGCATGAAGATAGGAATACAAAAGACCCATTGAAATTTGTTTGAGGATATCATGTGAATCTGAGTTCTCTCTAAAATAATACATGATCAGGAAATATCTATCTAATAACATTTGTTGCAAACTACAATTATGGTCATCATATTCCACTTAGATCTTCTTAACAAGTGAGGGACGTAGTGGCATCACCTTGAAGTCGCCATGTTATGTTCTTTAACCAATGAGCACTGCAGGCTCCCACATCGTATCATCAACCAACATGAGAAACTGAAATGCAGCAGACCACCAAACGTCGCAAAACTAAAATGTTATCTTATTGTATATCTCTTATGGTCACAAAACTTGAATGTATGACACTCCTGCCATGAGTGCTGGCGAGACTGTTAATGTTGATATCTTTATTGCATGCAAGATCACTTCATTCTATCAATAGAGGTAACATTAACGGTCTCGCCAGCGCTCATAGCAGAAATGTTGTATAAGATCAGGTGTTATGGGCAAAAAACAATCGGTGGAAACTGCAGGCTCCGGGCTCCGGCATTGTATCATCCGCCAGCATGGGAAATTGAAATGCAACAAACGATTACTAGGTATACTCCAACATTTTTACTCAAATATTGCAAAACTATAGTGCAGTCTTATTATATATTTGTACATCACTATGGTCACGGAATTTGATAGCGGAAAATGATCTTTAAGTCAACCTACATATTAACATATATCTTTTGGTGTTACTGATCCACTAATCTTGCAATTTAGTGATAAGGCACAAAATGCATAACATGCAACACAATTCAACACTGAAACAAGAATATAAGGTTGCACACTGTTCTGCTACTCACTTTGGGCATCTTTCTCCTCTTTTGGGAACATTAAAAATATGCGCATCATAGAAAATTTTGTACACATTATTATCCAAAACCGTAATTACAAATCATTAAAGGTCAAATGCTATTTAATTTGGTCTATTTAAACATGATGTTTAACCAGCTGCTAAACAACTTTTAGCCAATTATTTGCACCCTAAATTTGAGGAGGTAAGTTCTGAGAGATTAATCGATGGCTCAACAATTTTGTATGTTACTTTGCTTCATGGTTTGCAGGTTAAAATTCTTCAATTTGTATTGGATTATTAATGAGGGGGGTGATTAGTACTTTAGTTGGGTTGCTGGAATTGTGGTTAGCTTACCGTAGTACCATAAGCTATTTGATGATTACCCGCAGATCTCAATTGATATGGGAACTATTGTGATAAATAATTTAAGCAGGTGAACTACAATGTAAGTACTGGATAAACTTTGTTGTTGTTTTTCACGTGCATGTTCGATGGAATGTTGATTTCTTGCTCACACTAATGCCTCTCTTTTTCTTATTTGATTTGATCTAACTTTAGCAGATAACGGGTAATAATATGTTGACATTGGGTGTCATATTATACTTTCTTAATCTCTCTTCTGATAACCTATGATAAAACTACTTAATTTACTGATTAGAACTTTGCGTAGCGAGTACGTATTCACATATTCATTTGCAATTGATTTTACAGCATATATCCATTTGACATTCTCGGAGAATGCAACGAGGTACTAGAATACGAACTGGGTGATGCAATATGATTGCGGAGAGAGAGAGAGGGGGGTAAAGGACCTCATAGTGATGTCCAGACATTGACAACGATCTTCCGGAGCAGTGCCTATTCACAGTCTTATAACTATTCGCAGGTAATTTCTTCACGTTTTTTTTTTTTGAAACTACCATTTTATTTGAGTGGGAACTTTATGTGTATGTGGTAAAGGACATAGCTACATGGTTTCCTGCGAATTAAATCTTGAGGAGACGCCCTTTCCCTGAACTCTCTGCACATACAAATTGAATTTAAATTGTAGATTGCTTATCATTTTACTGTGTTGTGACTTTTGTTAGTGATCGACATTAATAGTCTACTATTTTATTTATTCACGTGAATTACTAATAACACGAAATTTTTCTCAAAATTGGTATGACGAATTGACTGATCATTAAATTAATATTCGACGTATATTCACTTCATCCGTTATGGGAAGTGTACAATTCAGACTCATTCTCATATTTTTGCAGAACAACTGATCAGTCAATTCCTGCAACATCTTTGTATTCTCGGCCTTTTGTGTTCATCCATCCACCCCAGAGTAATGAGAAAAATCAGAAGACTCTACATTGAAAACGAGAAGAAAGGTGACACTTCTCCTTGAATTTCGGTTGTCATCAAACCCACGTGTATTCCTTTAATTTTATGCTAATTTAATGAATTTTTTTGATTTCACGTCTTCTCTGTATATATCATGCAATAAATTTTTTGAAATCTAAATATCTAAACTATTGAATAATGGTGCATATGGAACTGACCAAATCTAGATAAAAGTTCAGTAACTTTAGTTGGTTAAATTAGAATGTATCAATCTATATAATTCAGTTGGTTAAATTATAATTTTCTGAGCTATATAATTCATCGATTACAACGCATTACTAGCAAAAACATTAAGGGCTTATTATCCGACTCTATTGATAATTTAGGGGAAATGAAACTGTCATCGTTAACAAGTCACCAGTGCAAGTTTTTCGGGATGTTCATGATTAGTTATTTGGTAATCCTACAGGTCATGTGATGCTCATTTTTCGTCATATCACCGGAATGTAACACTATTAATAATTTTCGTCACTCATCTTTTCATCTTAAGGTCTCCACGTTTTCATGTACAAGCGGTAATACTAACTGATGTATAGGTGCATGGTTAGATTGTTACCATTCAATGGAACTTCCGTTAGACTATAGACTAGGATGCTATTTGTACAACATGAACTCCAATTTTTAACATTTAGTACTTCCGTCCACAGTGGACATATTTCACTGTATGGTTTAGACTATCAATTACATGTGCACTGTACACAACTTAAAGTGAATCCAGCATAGCAATTACTCCCTTCGTTATTGGAAAACAGATACTTTCACTTTTTCAATTTGGCCTATTTTACGATAGAGCCTACTGGGTATATTATTTTACGACGTTACTCTTCCAAAACTTTGCCATTAAATAAGATATAACTCTAAATTTTTTGTCAGTTTTTATAGTTCTTTTTTTTTTTTTTTTTTTTTTTTTTGGTTCTTTCGACTTGGCTAGCTGTGTTCATATCTCATACACCACTTATTTAAATTGGTCTAAATTGAAATTTTAGCCATTGTTTCATAGAATGTCAACTGTCAAGGCATTCGATCTCATTTGCATTATTCAAGTGTTATCCGACTGCCAAGCACATGCTAAATGTGTATTGTTTACATTATATCCTGCTAATCCCGTCTATCGCTCTTTCACATTTAAAGTTAATTCCTCTTGGCAAGATGGTTGATGTTGTTTAGTCTTAGTTGGAAGTGGATGAAAATTATAATTTTACTAATTAACAGGACTTAATCTCTCTATCAATTCAGTTAAAAAATGTTGTTTTTCCATGTTTTTTTATTATATCAAGTTATGGGAGTGGTGAGCTGCTGGATTGAATTTTGTCAAGCTAATACTTTTTGAGAATAATTTTTCTCATGTTTTTTTTCATTATGGGACTTATTTTTTTCCACAAATTACAATAGTGCAACTGTATTGATGTATATAGTCAGTTTCCGCCCTACTGATGCTGGAGTTGAATGTTTTGCACCGAAAAAAATAGTCGTTGCATGGAGAAAGATGCACCAGTAGTAGTACGGCAGATATATCCTAACCCTTGGAAGTACTACTCATGCCGTGTGATATGCAAGGTAATTTTGATTCCTTCCATCGAGATGGTTTGTAAAAAAAAAAGTTTACATATCAAGATATATTCATTCCAAAACTCCTGGATGAGTATGATTTACATATGGTGATTTTTGGACATGTCATGCCTTCGTTGATGTAATAGTGTTATTGTCACTCCATTGTTCAATTGTTTGTTTGATTATTTGTTGGTGGTTTTTTATCTTGGAATATAACTAGCATACTCAAATTTCTACATCTTAGGTGTTGGCACACATAGAGACTTAATGTTAATTGCGATTTTCAAACTTTTTTCGTTTGCCTTTATTAGTATGATGTATATGGTCAGAGCTAATCAGGGAGGCAGGACAAATGAATTCTGCTTTTTAGATCTGTTGTGAAGTGTTCACCTAATGAAGCTGAGCAACTGGAAAGTATGTACACAATGATTAAAACCCCATGGTCAAGTGTCTTTTTTTCCCCTTCATTTTGGGGTATAATGTTTAATCGGTTCTTCTTTATGTAGGAGAATGAATTGCTTTTGATCCACTTGGTCGTGGTTCATATAAAATTGCTTATGGCAGAACCGTTTTCTGGAATGGCGAGTCTTGACCTGATTTTTCTTATACTTCATCAAACAGGTGTGTTGTATGGTTTGATTATGTTTGTTCTCATTGAACCATATATATATATAATCATTGCGATAGATGAAACCCTTTGTGTAGGTTCTTATGTTGGATATCTTCTCCTTATATGCAACTGATGTTGATCGGAAACACAAGAACCAAAGAATAAGAAAAGAAAATCAAAGAAATTAGAAAACTAGAACCTATGTATAGATCGAGTCGAGTATTAGATACTCTGTCCTTAAGACGAAATTCGCCCCACTCCGGTGCTAATGGGTCTTACTTGAGAAATGTCTCCCAGGATACAACGATCTTTCTTCCTCGAGTAGAAGCACTCCAAACTCAAGGAAACAACGAACCAAATTTAGTGTTTATCTCTCAATACTATGACAACAATGAATGCAAGTGAAATCAGATTTTTGTGTGTGTGTTTTTCTTGCGTTTAGAATGAAACTAGAGTGGGTTTTATATACTTGATTGGTGTCTCTTAGGAAAGGACATAGTGTATCTTCGCCAAAAGTCACATCTCTTTGTAAGAGTCCTTTCATGGAGAGTCACAACTCTTGGAAAGAGTCCATTCATAGAGGGTCACATCTCTTGGAAACAACCCTTCAATTATAAATACAATAATTTCTATTCAAAATTTCCAACAATCCCCCACATTTGAATAGAATTTCTAAGAATGCAAATGTTATGCAGACACTAAAGAGAGATAAAGTGAAAAGTCATTGCATGGGGATAGGTAGCTTTTGGCTTTGAACCTTCCTTAGTGAATAACTATCGGATTTACTCACTAACCAAAGGAACGCGATGTATTGAACTGTTCGATTTTTAATGTAAACCAAGACAATAGTTATCACACAATGCCTTTTCTCACTAATTTGGTTCTACGGTTGTGTTCATTTCGGCCCTGAACAAATCCTGGATTCATGAGTGCTCTAGGAAATTAAAGCCTTATAAAATTTCCATAGAATCGGCCACAATTCTACACTCACATAGGTGATGTCCCATTAATAATACCCTGTAATATCCCACTTGTAAATTGTTGGAACAATTGCCGAATTATGCCTGCACAACAAATAAAAAT
>JAJJWW010016941.1:0-23995 GCA_023531295.1 Papaver armeniacum | reverse complement strand
GTCTACCTAAAAGATTTGGGAGGTTTAGGGT
Organism: Papaver armeniacum; assembly: GCA_023531295.1. Classification (NCBI taxonomy): domain Eukaryota; kingdom Viridiplantae; phylum Streptophyta; class Magnoliopsida; order Ranunculales; family Papaveraceae; genus Papaver; species Papaver armeniacum. The sequence continues at coordinate 23,964 of JAJJWW010016941.1, read as the reverse complement.
TCAAAAATTTGGAAGAGTTCAATTTGGCTCTTTTAGCCAAAATGGCTTCGAGATAAGTTACTCAACCTATTTTGTTGCCTAGAGTTCTTATATCTAAGTATTTCCCGAAATATAAACCTTTTTCATTCTAATCTTAGGATGAAAAGTACTTGGATATCAAACAAACTATGTAAAGGTCTGAATATTGTCAAGAAATATCACATGGGAGGTTGTTTCAGGAGAGAATATCAACATTTCGCAAGATAGATGGACTGAGTCTGAATCTCAGCTTCTTCAAAAGCCAATTGATTATCATTTACAAGATAATAACCAGGTTTGTCAACGAATTAACCACTGTAATGTTGAATGTGATGATTTAGCTTTAGCTAAACTGTTTAGTCAAGATCAAACAATTATCATTTATAAGATTAGAAATCCCGTTGTAGGTACTGATGCAATTAAATGGTCTCTAACCACTGTTGGGCATTTTACAACTAAATTCACTTATTCAGCTTTACTTAAGGATCAACATAATTCTTCATACTAAGAGCAAAGACAATCACTTAAGGTTTGGTTTATGGATATCCTAAATTTAAACTTTTCATTTGGAAGTGTATTCAGAATATGTTGCCTTTAGAATCTTATTCATATAGACTTAAAATTGCCTCTAACATGGTGTTCTCTATATGACTTAGTTGATGGAAATTTAAATCACATCTTTCATCAATGTGATTTTGCTAGAGCATTACGGTTTGCTCTCTGCTCACAGGTGCTTTCTGTGCTTACCTCTTTTCATAGCATGAGAGATTGGATGATGAATTGGTTTTCTTCTCATCTTATCCTTAAAATGAATGATATATATGGACTTTACATTATAGTCATGTGACAGATCTAGAAGGCTAGCTGCAAATCAAGTGTTGAACATGTGAAACAACATCCTTTAGTTGCGATCTCTGTAACAAACTTTTTTTATAAGCATTTAACTACCACTTCCTTAACTGCTTTTCTCTTAAAGTCTGCACTTATCTAAACATAATGATTATTCACTAATTTTTGTGGATGCTTCTTTGGGCTCTGTTGTAGTCTGCAGAACTGTCTGGTATAGACCCAATAGAATCTTTGAAGGAGCATAATGTTGTACCATCAATACACCTCCAGTGATAGCGGCTTAAAAACAATCCCTCTTTCATGCTATGAAGTTGGCTCAACAAAAACAACAACAACATATCATTTTTGTTCCTGATAACCAAGCTCTGGTGACTACTATAAGTAGTGCAACATCTAATATTTACTGGACACAATTTTCCTATGTAAGTGATTGTAAAAACAACATATTTGTTATTTTCAAACCATTATATCTATGTAGGAAACTTAATAGAAACATCAGATGTTGTAGGTTAGATCGAAAGTCTAATGTGATAAAAGAATGGGAACTACCACCTTTTGACACTATTTCTGGCTGACTTCTAGTTATGTTTAATACAAATATGCTGCCTAATATATGATATTTTGTGCCTATGGAAAAACTTCTGGAAAAAGGCATACATAAGTTGTTCATATGTTTAAATTGACTAAGAAGTCAAACTATATAGCCAAAATTTGGCTTTTTCTCTCCGGGAAAAAGGAAATAACATAATGGTGGGTTGGATGCAGAATTTTAAAGGTAAGATTTGTGGGTCGAGGGGATTTAGTGGAATTACGTTTCCCTTGGTACGTTTGGTTGCCCAAATTATTGGAATCAAGTTTCCCATGGGAATTGCTTTTCTAGCTAGAAAATCCTCCATATGGAGTCCGACCCCTCCCCCCTAAGATTCACTGGGAAACTTCTCAAGGGATTTATGGACCCATTTTTTTTTTAACTCTAAATGTCATATATATACAATTCAAGATTCTAAGATAATACCAAACATATATGGACTTTAAAACAAGATAATTCATGAATCCTAGGAATTTTAATTGAGTTACCAAACATAGGAGGGATTCACATGAATCCCAAAGTTTGTAATCCCATGAGATTATAAATCCTCGAAATTGTGAATAATGCAAACAAACCCACCATAAGTTTCAATGCTTCATCATCTGGGTATTTGAATATGATACTACTACAGATTTCCTCATAATCCTAACATAGAAATAGGGGTTTTCATTTTTTCTCTCTAAAAATATTGGGAGCATAGATATGTTCCCAGGTTTCAGTTCATAATTTGCTTAAGTATCAACTAACTTGATCCATGATGAACGAGTGGTCCTAGTTGAATTCAACAAAGCTTTTAAAGTTGCCATTTTCATAAAAAGACTAGGAGTAACCTCTTCGCTCAATGTCAAGCTTTCAAAATTAAAGTTTCCAAAAACGAGGCTATCAAGATAAGGGTCTTCGAGATCCTCGTTTACAGAAGCAGAAATACTAGGCTTTTCACTAATCAAACGACCTAGAATATCTCTTTTCCAAGCTCGCTCAGTAACGGTCTCGAGCGGCTTTGACATACACTGAAAAAATAAAAATAAATCCTAATCGAAAGGAAATTCTAAACAAACTTTACATAAGATCCCCAAGGTAACTAAAGCGTTTATCTGTTATGTGGTATTGTGTTTGAAATTTTCAGTGTAATTTGTAGTCACTTCATTTAAGCAAGCAACATGAATTGGTTCAGCGGAACCATATATAGATCTAGCCTTAGGATGCCAGTTGCCTAAATGATGCCGTACTCGTACCAATTCGAACAACATGCAAGAGTTTGGGTGCAGAAGACAGTTTCGATGAAGGAAAAGTTGAAAGTTCGATACTTAAATTTGTTCATCATCAACTATGACTGCGATGGGCACTTCAACAGCTTGGAACGATAGGGTACATAAGTTTTCCTTAAAAAAAAAACCTTAAATTAAAAAATAGGATAGGTTTTGTTTCTTTACACATCCGAGATGGTGGCCTAGGTATCTATTCTATGTTTGATACCATGCAATACTGTTACTTGGCGTCTTGTTCTCAGACTTTACAATTGCAAGAGACCATCCTACAAGGTTTGGACATTCCAGTTAAAGGCTTAGCATATCAGAATGCTTTTGACAATTTCCTTCAGATTAGTGGTATGGCTTCATCACAACTTTACAATCTCATTTCTGCCCCCCCACCCTATGCATAATTTGGCAGTTCAATATTTTGTAGTTGTGACTAAAGACATGCCCTCTCGTTTTGTATGTCAAGAAGGGATTTAGCACTTTGGCAATGTAACAAAACTATACATGCACATGACTATCTTCTTGCTATTCCTGCTGATGGCTTGGGACAGAAGATTGGGCCACGTCAATTTAGTGTTGTGCTTAGTTACAGACTCAGTATCCCCTTGTTTGCTGCCAACAGTTCTTGTATCTTCTGTATTAAAGACATGGATGTTTATGGAGATCATGCGCTTCTTGTTTGATATTGTTAGAGATACTTTTGGGGACATTCATTATCTTGCTAGTGTACCTTATAAAATTGAAGCAACTTTGGGGTTCCTTTCTCGTGATGGTGGTGATGCAAGACCGACAGACATCATGGTCTACAATCGGGAAGACGGGCGTGATACTTGTTTTGATGTTACCGTGGTTTATCATTTTGCTTGGGGTGGCGTGCAAGCCTTTACACCGGGTCTAGCCTTGGCTAAAGCTATTAAGCGCAAACGTGTCAAATATTTTGATGTATGCAATGCTAATGGTTATAGTTTTGGTACCCTAGCTTTTATTACTTTGGGTGAACTTGGTACTGAATCTATTGAGTTTTTGAAAAGGTTGAAGTCCTACATAACTAGGCATGATGTAAATATAAAAGTTGGTAATTTTCTTTTCATTAGACTAGGTTTAGCTATTCAAAAAGGTGTTGCATCCCAACTTGTGGCTAGGCTTCCAACGAGCTCTTTATAAAAAAAAAATTCTATGGACGTGGTCGTGGACTGTACTCCAAAGCCCGATAACTTTAATAGCCCAAAACCGATTAATAAGCCTGCCTGTGAAAAATCCCCAAAATAAATAGAGAGAGAATAACAAGTCTTCAATCCAAGTTCTAAAAGACTCCGAAAGAGAAAATTTTCTAGGGTTTTGTTTGTAAACCAGAGAGTAAAGAAAAAAACCATGGAAGGCGATGATGAAACAACGTCAGTAACAATGATAGATGATGAAATATACAGTAATGGTGGTGGTGAAGAAAAACGAAGTAAACCTAATTTGAGCAGTGAATTGCTAGATGTAGAAGTATATGCAGGTTTATACAGCGGCAGAACAAAAGTAACCAGACTTATGTTCATTGCTGATAGATGTGGTAATCAAGTGATGAAGTTAGATGCACTGAGAATGGCTTATGATGAGATTAAAAAGGGCGAGAATACTAATCTGTTTAAAGAAGTTGTTGAAAAGATTGATGGGAAGTTAGGGAGCGAGTATGGCTTAGATCAGACCTGGGTTGATACTGTTGATCGCAAAGCTGAAGTCAGGAAGGAGAAGCTTGAGAGTGAGCTTAATGCTTACAGGGTATGGTTTCTTAACTTTTTTAGGGTTTTTTTTTTGGGTACTGTTTTAGTTGTTCCTTTGTGTTTTTGTTGATCTTCATGAAATTTTGTTTGGTTACTTAGCGTGAACATATATGGTATGATTTTGTGAGGGTTTAGGTTGGGTAGTTGTTGTGATGTATTTGTGCTGATTTTGTAATTAGTCTGTGATGCGGTTTTCCTTGATTTTGTTGATTTTGTAATTAGGTCACTTCTTTTGACAAAGAATCTGAGGTTAAGGGTTACTGACTTTACATTGTGTTTAATTGGATGTATGGAATCTACTGTAGTATCTTTTCTAGTGTTTTGTATTTGTATCTTTTCTGCTAGTGTTGTTTATTTTTATGGGTGAATAAGAGCATGTCTTCTGTTGGGAAAAAGTTGTTTGGATTTGAATGTGGTGATGAAACATGGAATTCACTTGAGATTGTATTGCTGTGATTTCTTTTTCTTGTTCAATTGATTTGTTCGCTGCTGAAATAAGTATGTGCGTTAGAACTACAATGAGCTGTGAACTCTCGGTAGATTTGTACGACATGACCTATTAGGGACACAAAGATTAGCGAAATTTTCTTCTTATATCAAGTTGGTTTTTGTGTTTGCGTCCTTGTTGTCAAAACATTTATTCCATAACATGGATGGGAAATCGTTTGTTGCTCTTCTAACTTTTAAGCTACGTTTACAGAATCAATCCCTATGTGATATGGTTCACTTCTCTACGAATTGAGTGTCCTTACGAATTGAGTGTTAATGAAACATGTATAAGCTACTCGAATGTGAACCAGTGGACACCACAAATAGATTGCGGTAACTTGAGTTTACAAAGTCAGAAAAAATGCTTGCTCTTGATGTTTGTTCAAAATGTTATTGCTGTAGTTTTTTCCTTGTATTACCTGGAACTTCGTTTGTTTTGTATATTTTCTTTGTAAGCTGATTATTTCAATAATGATGACGTAAGAATCAAATGAGATAAACAATTGCTATTCATTCTGTTGTTCCTTTTAGTTTACTCATTGTGACCTTGCATTTTGTGTCATGTTTCTGTCCAGACAAATTTGATCAAAGAGAGCATCAGAATGGGATACAATGATTTTGGAGACTTTTACTATTCCCATGGGCATCTAGGCGATGCATTCAAGAATTATGCTCGTACTCGTGATTACTGTACTACTTCAAAGCACATCTTACAGATGTGTTTGAATGCAATTTTGGTTAGTATCGAGATGGGCCAGTTCACACATGTTGCAACTTATGTTAGTAAAGCAGAGCAGACTCCGGATGCTCTGGACCCTGTTGCAATTGCAAAGCTGCGGTGTGCGGCTGGGTTAGCTCACCTGGAGAGTAAAAAGTACAAACTTGCTGCTCGTAAGGTTTGTTTTCCATTCCATTTTGTTCTTCAACCTTTATTATGGTAAGGTGCTGGTCAGGATATAGTTTCCTTAACATGTATAGCATTGCATAATGCAATGTATTAAACAAGTCACGGTGCTGTAGTTCTCTCACTTCTTATCCATCAGTTTTACATACTATCATAGTCTCTTTGCTGACATTAGTAGATGTGCCATTATATTTTTGATCGACTCATCCATAACCTTAATATATTTGATCAATGAAATAAGGGAAACATGGTGAGTATATATGAGGACGCAGCAATGTGGTTATACTTTTGCTTCTCTTCATGTCTGCAGTTCATTATACTTTTTCTAGCAATGTGGTTATACTTTTGAGCATGACTTTATCTTTCATACCATTTAATTCATTATCTCTATCTGCAGTTCCTAGAAACAGGTCCAGAATTGGCAAATACATATACAGAAGTGATAGCACCTCAAGATGTGGCGACTTATGGTGGATTATGTGCACTTGCCAGCTTCGACAGGGCCGAGTTAAAGGCATGCACCTAATCTTCTTCTGAAATATGTAATGTAATATAAATAGGTTACAAGTTAGAGTTCTGAACAGGTTATATTTACCTCTTGATAATTTATTTTGCAGAGCAAGGTTATAGATAATTTCAACTTCCGCAATTTCTTGGAGCTAGTGCCTGAAGTGAGGGAGATTATTAATGATTTCTACTCGAGGTAAATTTATATGATTTGGTCCTAATCTTTTTGTCTCCACCTTCTTTACTTCTTAAAATCCCACTTGTATCAAGTATCAAGTATTAACCTTTATTTTTTGCTCAAGTAGTTTCTTCAACCTTCTTTGCTTTACATCTTTTACTATCTTGAGTTGAGTTTTTGTCACTGACTTGTTTTCCCTCATTGCAGCCGTTATGCATCCTGCCTTGAGTTTCTTGAAAATCTCAAAGCCAATCTATTGCTGGACATTCATTTACATGACCATGTCGAGACATTGTATAGTCAAATCCGTCACAAAGCTCTCATCCAATATACTCATCCATTTGTGTCTGTTGATCTTCGTATGATGGCTGATGCCTTTAAAACTGATGTTTCTGGGCTCGAGAAAGAACTGAAGCTTTAATTACTGACAACCAGATTCAGGTAATTTTTAACTAATCATTTCTGGTTCTCTTTGAATCTCAATACATATATTAAAGGTGTTGTATTTTGTTTATTTTCTTGAGTTGTTAGTTTTTGAAGCTTTGATTCTCTTCTGCCAGTTTGTTTATCTATATCTCATGCTTCTGCTGGATATATACAGGCTCGCATCGACTCGCACAACAAGATACTATATGCAAGGCACGCTGATCAAAGGAATTCGACTTTCAAAAATGTTTTACAAAGTGGTGACGAATTTGATCGTGATGTAAAATCAATGCTGCTGAGAGCCAACGTTCTGAAGTTTGACACCGGCAGTCATCACAGGCATCCACATCACAGAAAATTTTAAAACTCGTAGTTGCATTATCTTAGTGCATTCTGATATGCTGCTGTACATGGTCGACTTGGCTGGTCTTTTGAGTGGAGCCTCTGGATGTTCAAAACCCTAACAGATAGTTACTTGCATACATTAAGCCTTTTGGTATCCTATTGTTGGGATCATGTTTATAGTCGGGTTCTTTGGATTACTGTAAACTACATCTTGTTTTGTTTTAGAGTAGAGGTTTCTTTCTTCGAAAAGCACACTAGTTTGCATCCATAGACAAGTGAGGTGTACTAAGCATGTTGGAGGGTCACTGCTTCACTCACATTCTCTAGAAGCAGGAGCAGCTTTGCCATAGCAATAACTGATCTGTTGCATCTTCTAGTGTGTACTAGATTTTGTGCCCATGCTACGCCTGGGCATTTTTTTCTTTTAACCATATTTTTGATTAGGTAAAGCTTGGCCTCGCCCCGTCCCGATTTGATTTGGTGCGGCTCGACTTTGCCTCGCCCCGATTTGAGAAGTACAGATGAATATCACTCACATGCCAGTAATAGCTGCGGCCATCCTTTTCTACACATTAAAATCAGAAGGAGCTCGGGAGTGAATCATCCAAATGATAATGTGGAAAACCTAACTTATTAGGGTTGACTAAGAACTAAAACTTCATTCCACAGTAGTTCATTTCTCGAAATCGTTAACACCTGAATGTTAGAATTTCATATTAATTTGCTTTGTCGATGTATCAACATCCACCGATGCATCAATTTAAGGGCAATATAACTAACTACAGCCCTATCATCCTAAAGTTGATTAGCCGACTTTATTATTTCTTCAACCTTTATGCACATCATTCACCATCTTGCGAATTTCCTAAAGTCAAAAAGCTACAGGCACATTTTGATACATTTTTATTAGGTGTCGTGGGGCTTAACCCCGTCGCGATGCCTTTTTAATTTGGTGTGACTCGGCTATGCCTCGCCCCGTCGTTTAGAATTTTTGATTTGGTGTCGTGCGGCTTCGCCTTGCCACGTCCCGTCACTTAGGATTTTATATAAACAATGAATAAGAGCTTGGTATTCCCTCCAAGTCTCTAACCGATTTGTTGATATATAATGTGCATTCACGTAATTTACATCATCCTTTTATAAAGTGGTATGACTTGTGTTTCTTTTACTGCATAAAAAAAACAAACTCTCAACCAAGTTTAGTCAATATGGGGATGTTCTCAAAATATTATTGGATGATCATAAGCTTGCTTTGCACTTTTTTATGGTTTGGTTTGCTCTTTTCTACAACTCTAATTTACACCTAAATCCAACGCAAATCACCAAGTTTGAGCCCATTAATCAATCCAAGGGATAGCCTGGTTTGTACCCGATTTCTAACCTTATGACCGTCAAGCCAAAATACTTTGTAGAGAAAATACTGTTTTGGTGCTAGTGAATTTTCTAGGCATTGAAACTTAGAATCAAGAAACAGAAAAAATCATATTCAATTAATAAAAATAACTAAGCACGGGCATTAGTTCATCATCTCAGAGAATTACATTCCTGGTGTTGATGGTGGTTTTTAGCCTAGGGTTAAAATCGTAAAACGGCACATCTGGAATGACGTCATTATGACCATTAGCACATTTATCGAATCGATCAGCATGCTTACGTAAGAATTACCAGGGTACCGTTTTTCTTTCTATGTATCATGTTCCACGGCAGAACTGATCGCTGTCGTAGGCGTCAATAATAATTACACCTTCTCACTACTCAAAATATATAATATAGCAAGGGCAAGAAAGGATCGTTCCCACAGAGAGGTCTTGGTTGTCAATATGTTTCGGTTTCTTATGTAAAACACTGGAGGATTTTTTTGATTTTTATAAAAGCAAACTAAAATAAAAGCAAATAAAGAAATAAGCAAACAAATCAAATAGAAGAGATATTGGTTAAGGATTCATCTTCATTCACAAACATGCTTTTTAACAATAAGTAGAATTGATATTTTAATCTCAACTTTTATCAAAGGCCCTAGGATACCTTGATCGCAAGTTTATCCCGCAAATCTCCTTTTGTCATCAACAAACACATTAAAAGATGCGAATCAATTCTATCTTAGAGAACAACCTAACGTGTAAAAGCACTAATCAAGTTTAATTCCCTAGATGCATTAAGTTCTATGAAATCAGGCCAATCAATGCAATTGAAATACATTGCGCAAACAATTTAACAAAGGTCACGATTCACTTGTGATTACTAGGATGTATCACTACAAGCAATATTCACAATGATGCTACTTGTATTCAAGGATTATCACTTTTACGTATAATAATCCCTAAACTAGCAATAGATGTGATTACAAGTTCTACCAATTCACAACTTGACAAAACAAACAATCAATCATGTTGTAATACGTCAATCATACAACTATATTTTCAGAGAATCGTGAACGATAAATATGAGACAAAACTAATATATTGAATCAAAGAATCATGTTATGTGAAATCCAACTATAATCCATAACCAAAAGAAAATTAAGTACTCATGTTCATGGAGTTCATAATTAATAAGAATAAAGAGAAGAGTTTCCATGTCTAAACCCTAGACCAAAATTAGTATAAGAGATAATAGATGATGGCCAGAGCCCCCTTTTATACTCGCTCTCCTATTCCAAACCGCATGAATGAAAGAACCCAAAAGAAGTCCAAATTCAGAGCCCAAGTCCATCATAACAAGCTACTGGATCGGCGAGTCAACTCGGCTAACTCGGAAATTGGCCGAGTTCTGACCGATTCCTGGCTGTTCCAGGACATATTTCAGCCATACTTGTGCAACATAGCAACTGCGAGCCTGCAAAGCAGCACAACACATCTACCTGCAATCAATTATCTCCTCTGACCTTCAATTCCAACTCCATTCTTTCCATTGCTTCGACAGTAATCGCCAAACCCTTGTTCACTGCAATTGCAATTGTATTTGCCGCTCAGCTAACCATCTAATACTAGAACATCTCGAGATCCGCGACACATACCACAAGCACCAAAGCCACCACTGCCTTCTCTATCTCCAGATGTAACACCATCCCTACCAACTTGCACTTGCCATAATCAACTGCACCTGCACTGTCGCGGCTACACTCCATCCTCATCGAACTCAGCCACTGACAAAACCGCCAGCTTCAATTCGTTTGCAATCAGATTTCTGACAAGATGCCTTGCACCACCAATGGAAAATATCGGTTCGTAATACGACAACATCCATTCTCGCATCACCGCCATCTTCTCCATTAATCAACCCAAAGAATAACAACTTGCTCCTTCGTTTGCTTTCTTCATTGCAACAATAGCACAAACTCAACTCAAACCGCAGAATTGTTTTCATCTTCCATTCAACACAAACTCAATGACCCGATCTCATCACTCTCCGTTTGTTTTCCATTAGCACCAGTCATCAGTGGCAACAACTATCAAAACCACCTCCCTGAATTCACACATCACTTCTCCTACTTCAGATCCAACACTACCTGAACTGCATCATTTAGCTTCTTATCTGCAGCCGTTCATAGCCAACCATCTTTGCTGCCAAACTTTGTCCGTTCCAGCTGCAACTCCTCATTATTCTCCACTTGGTAATCTCCCACAACAACAACATCTTGTCTTAAACTGTGAACATCTCTCAATCTCGATCAGCTCCCTGAGTTCCATTTTCTTTCATGGCCACAATCATCTCAAACTTCCACCAGATTACAGCTGCTTTGCATCTTCTTTACTTCTGTTCCATTCTCCTAAACCGCAACACTGAGTTCCAGTCACAGCTCATACAACTGCAGTTCCATTGCTTCAACCACCAGCAAGATTGCACTTCATCACTCTCTAGGCCTTCACTTGTTTCTCAAAGTTATCCACTAACTTCACACCACTGCCTCATACCAAGTCTCATTCTCTGCAATCGGCTTCTTACTTGCAAGTCATGTTCAACACCATAAGCACCAGTTAATGGCCCCAACTTTAGCTGTAACTATCACTTACCTGCATTGCACAAGCTCAACATATCCATCCACCCGCAATGCCCTTAAACCTAAAACATACATCTAATTCAACATCAGCTTGTCGCTGCCGACTCTCGCATCCGATTTGAGCCACTGCACCTGCATCCAAGCATCCAACTGGAGCTGCAACTTCAGCTTAACTGCAACAACACCCTTCTTTCCTTGTATGGCAGCAACTCACTTTTTTGACTTCAATGCTCATCTAGCATACTACCAGAGCCACCAGTATCATCAGCTTCTTAATATCCTAAGCATACATCTAAGAAGTTCATTCCTTCATTCGAACCACAGAAACTGCCCTCCATAGCTCAACCATACACACATTCCTTAAGCTGCAAAATTCAAGCATTCCGCAACCTCCTACGATTTCCTCTCGGGCACTCAACTCGCAGCTCCATTAATGTAATCAATACCCCATGGACATCTCAGTACCGAACACCCATTGTAGTTCATGCCAATTCTTCCACCAGCTGCAAGCATCCAGCTTTCCCTTGTTCTTCTATTTTCTGCAACATCATTGAGCCACAGACTAGCCATTCCATTTGAGCTCTACATATCTTATCTGCTCCATCACCAGTGCCTTTAACACCTGCAATTTGAACGGCAACACCCACTCTTTCTTCTTTCAGCTTCAAATCAAATGGCAGTAGAATGAATTTGGGGAAGAACATAAGAAAGGAACCCTAATTTCTTGTTCTTCTGAATTCGACCTCAATACTCCATACAATCGAAAAACAACCTAAACCCCAGCTTTCTTATCTTCTAATTCTCGGTTTAGCCATGAATTAACCCCCATTTAATCATCATCTCATCTCTCCTCAGCAACAGAACTTCTCAGATTCATCCTAGTTGGTGTCGACATCATCACCTAACTGCTTCCATATTCACATTTCAACTCACACTCATATGTCTTCATTCTTGACTTCAAACCCTCTCAATCCTTCAGCAATAGCTCCTTTCACTACCACCAATTTCATCTCTGATTTTCTCAGTCTCATAATGGTGCCGCCATCGACTTCAGTTGAAACTCGAAAATAAAGAGAAACATCTCTCTTAAATTTAGAGCTTGGTAATGATGAGAAGTACTTAAGGCACCCACTGTTTTATAAGAGCCACCAACAGATTATTAGGCCTGTCAGCTCCAGGTAACCGACAGTCTAATTCTTTACATCCTCCTTTCGTAATCTCAGCCGGCTCCAAATATGACTCGCCTATGAATTGATCTTTTTTCCGTTTTCGCTCAAAATGGACGTTTTCTCATTCTTTTGCTCACAAGGGCTCCACTGCACCTAATAACTCAAAACTAAACATAAGAGATGCAATTCACAAGGATAATAGCAAAGAAAGCATAAATACTAGATATAAAATTAGGTGTTTTAGACACCTATCAAATTCCTCCACACTTAGACTTTGCTTGTCCTCGAGCAAATCAAACAAAACTTATTTTAAAGGATACATACAACTCTGTGTCGTCGAGGCTACGGTCACACTTAGCACGTATAACAAGCCTTTAAATCCCTAGGTGTCCCTAGTGGACGAGTTATAGTCTCGTGAGGGTTTACTAGAGATGTACCCACAAAACCTAATTTTCCAACTTACTAGTTCTCCGTAATGATATCATCCAACGCGCTAAAAAGACATAGAGATTCTGCACACTAGTCATAAGAAGTTAGACACATAAATGAACACAATCTCATCCTTAAAAGTTGAGAGAGAAATAACCATCCCTTATCGAAACAAATTCGGGTTCGAAGTGATCAAAAGTCTCGACTCTGCCTCACAAGAAAAGGTTTTATGAAGTTGCGCTCAATAATAAATAAATTTTTATGGGTCACACATGTGTCCAGGTAGGAATGAAGAGAGAAATCCTGTGACACTTTGAATGGTAGGAAGGCATAACCCTCCGAATCGTTTTTTTTTTTTGTTGAAAACCCACATCTTTTATTCATTTTGAAAAACCATTTTTCTGACGATCTCTACGAAAGGAACTCAACCACTTAACGAAGGTGGGAATATGCTTACTTACCTCGTTATCCGTTCGACGTGCATCTAGCACCACTCTCACAGCATCCATAGAAACGTCTTCGGTCTTCAATCGGTGTCTTCATCTTCGTCTTCGGTCTTCAACTCTTGATGATAACTCTTGAACTTCGTAGAATCTTGACAATGTGATTCTTTCCTCTAATTCCTTGTTGCTTGAAACTTCATTATAAATATTCCTTCTTTCCATTGGCTTTATTAAAAGAACAAAACTAAAAACAAACCAAAATACGATACAAAGATTTTTTCTTGTTTTTTTCTAATTTTTTTTTCTATCTTTTTTTTTATTTTTTTTTAATTTTTTTTTAATTTTTTTGATGAGACAAGAGAAATAAATACAAACTGAAAATAAAAATAAAATAAGTACAAATGGCCATGGTGTAAGTACTTTACCGTTTGATTCTTCACAACTTGTATGTCTTGATATCATAAACTTCTCGAACTCCCATCTTGATAATCTTCGCTCTTGTACAATAGTCTTTAACTTGTAAAAATTTTGCTCCTTGTCTTGTTGCTTTAATTGAATATGAAATCTGCTCATTTTTGTGTTGTTGCTTGTAAACCTTGAACGTCTTTAACTTTCCTTCGAATTTGTGATGCTCCTCTTGTTGATGATGATGGTGTTTCTATGGACTTGTTGGTGTAGAGAGAGATAAAGTGGATGGTGCTAACTACGAACAAGAATACAAGTGGTATGTAAGTCAGCAATTCGATGTCACCATCATGATTGAAAAAATAGCACTCAAGAGATCAAAGTAGTTCTTCTATTGGTGGGAGGTTGGGCAGCTCACCATTCTGCCCGGAATTTACGTACGGTGACACACACTCTAAAAGCACATGTTTAGACAGGTACAAAGAATTGAAGTTCGGTGCCTCACATTATGTAACATGGGTAGTCTCCACTATAGGGACCACAACTCTACTACCAAATTCAGTCTGCACCTCATTTGCCACTGACATGGTTAAATCCAACTTTAACTCTCATACAATTAAGAAACCCGATCACGTTCTCTGTCATCTCTAAGTTCAGTCACTCTTATGAGATCCTCGATGTAATCTTAGCGACATGTATACTATGTGACTCTAAACTAAGCATAGTTGGAGTTTTTTATTCACTATTTTACACAAAACTTGAAAAATTTGAAAAATTTACAATGCAAATGCTTAACCACTCCCCCACACTTAAACTTTACATTGTCCTCAATGTAAATAGAATCGTCCAAAGAAAGTCAAGGTGGGAAATACTAACATGAAAAGTGACAAGAAATCATAAAAAATAAATACAAGATAAGAAAAAGATAAAAACAAGCCAAGAAATACTCATCGTATGGGTTGCCTCCCATGCAGCGCTTGGTTTAAAGTCATCAGCCCGACTTGCAAGATCGATTCCCCATAGACCAATAACCTGAAAAGTTGAGGATCCTTCCATAGAACCTGTTTTGCAAATACTAGATTCACACAAATATTAGTAATATAAATCAACAACGAAACTATCAACCCATAGAAGTTTCCCCCACACTTATTCTTTTCTGCACTTGGAAGTGTATAAAGAACATAAAAATCAAGAACTTCTATGGTTTCTTCTTTGCAAACATCCATTGTATGAGAATCAAATGTTTCTAATGGCGGATATCGAGAAACAAAGTCATTTAACAATATTCTCGAAGCACATACATTCAAGCCAATAAGAAGTAAAGGAGAAGGATTAATAGGCAAAGGGTTAGACAAACCTTGCAACTCTTGTGTTATGGTATCCTCTTCATCCTTAAATAATTCAAGTGAATTACTTACCTCTTGCACATCGTGGTCCTCTATCAAACCTTGCAAGCATTCTTCATCCGTTTCCGCCTTAACCAAAGTCGACATCAACATCATCATTATAATCCTTTGTAGGTTCAATTGGGTCTTCCACAATATTGATCAAAACGGTTACATTCTCAACACATTCATCATCATTAGACTCAAACCTTGGTGCAAGGAAGTTCTGTAAAACACTAGTTTCATCATACTCATGTACCTTTTGAATAGGAATTTGATCATTATAAAGATCAAGAGTTGAATCAACTACGCTAATGTCATCAAATATTTCCAAAGGTTGGTCCTTTTCAACACAATCATCTTCGTCTTCATTTTCAGACTCACCGAAATCAGAATCGTCGTCGGTTTCCCAACCTTTATCACGACGTCGTTTAAGTTCCTTACGAATGGTCCTACTAATTTTATCGACAAGCTCTTCCGAGGCTCCATCATCTTCCAACTTGTATAATTTTTGTGCAAGTTTTCTAATGTTCACACGTTTACCACCATTGGCTACAATAGTTTCTCTTTCCCATGACTCTTCCCTTTGAATGGGTGAATGATCATAACTACGATCCGGAGTCAGGTAAGAAAAAGTGTTGCTGAAATTGGTTTGTGCAGCGTTCTCTCTATTATGATCAAGTTGGTCTAGTCTTTGTTGCATGTCTTGTAATCCATTAAAAATCTTCATACAACTCGAATGAAGCCAATTAGAAGTGAAATTATCCCACCTTGGTGCTTGACTTACATACCCACTACAAGGTTGTTGTTGGTATGTATGAAAATCACCATAAGCTCTTGGATATTGATCATAGCCAATAAATTGGTTCCGATCGTATCCCATAGATGGTGGGCAATCGTCATAGTGTTGAGGAGGTTGAAAACCGTATCCATTGCTCCAGTACGCTCCTTCCATAATAGGTACCTGAAACAAGAGTTCTCAAAACTATGTTAAGAACCAAAAATAAGAAAACTAAAAACAAAACAAAAATAAGAAACTAAAAACAAGTGACAATCGCAGCCTCCACGTCAACGGCGCCAAAATTTAATCGCTGTCGTAGGCGTCAAAAATAATTACACCTTCTCACTACTCAAAATATATAATATAACAAGGGAAAGAAAGGATCGTTCCCACAGAGAGGTCTTGGTTGTCAATATGTTTCGGTTTCTTATGTAAAACACTGGAGGATTTTTCTGATTTTTATAAAAGCAAACTAAAATAAAAGCAAATAAAGAAATAAGCAAACAAATCAAATAGAAGAGATATTGGTTAAGGATTCATCTTAATTCACAAACATGCTTTTTAACAATAAGTAGAATTGATATTTTAATCTCAACTTTTATCAAAGGCCCTAGGATACCTTGATCGCAAGTTTATCCCGCAAATCTCCTTTTGTCATCAACAAACTCGTTAAAAGATGCGAATCTGAATTCTATCTTAGAGAACAACCTAACGTGTAAAAGCACTAATCAAGTTTAATTCCCTAGATGCATTAAGTTCTATGAAATCAGGCCAATCAATGCAATTGAAATACATTGCGCAAACAATTTAACAAAGGTCACGATTCACTTGTGATTACTAGGATGTATCACTACAAGCAATATTCACAATTATGCTACTTGTATTCAAGGATTATCACTTTTACGTATAATAAACCCTAAACTAGCAATAGATGTGATTACAAGTTCTACCAATTTACAACTTGACAAAACAAACAAACAATCATGTTGTAATACGTCAATCATACAACTATATTTTCAGAGAATCGTGAACGATAAATATGAGACAAAACTAATATATTGAATCAAAGAATCATGTTATGTGAAATCAAACTAATCCATAACCAAAAGAAAATTAAGTACTCATGTTCATGGAGTTCATAATAAGAATAAAGAGAAGAGTTTCCATGTCTAAACCCTAGACCAAAAGTAGTACAAGAGATAATAGATGATGGTCAGAGCCCCCTTTTATACTCGCTCTCCTTTTCCAAACCGCATGAATAAAAGAACCCAAAAGAAGTCCAAATTCAGAGCCCAAGTCCATCATAGCAATCTTCTGAATCGGCGAGTCAACTCGTCTAACTCGGAAATTGGCCGAGTTCTGACCGATTCCTGGCTGTTCCAGGACATATTTCAGCCATACTTGTGCAACACAGCAACTGCGAGCCTGCAAAGCAGCACAACACATCTACCTGCAATCAATTATCTCCTCTGACCTTCAATTCCAACTCCATTCTTTCCATTGCTTCGACAGTAATTGCCAAACCCTTGTTCACTGCAATTGTAATTGTATTTGCTGCTCAACTAACCATCTAATACTCGAACATCTCGAGCTCTGCGACACATACCACAAGCACCAAAGCCACCACTGCCTTCTCTATCTCCATATGCAACACCATCCCTACCAACTTGCACTTGCCATACTCAACTGCACCTGCACTTTCGCGACTACACTCCATCCTCATCGAACTCAGCCACTGACAAAACCACCATCTTCAATTCATTTGCAATTCTGTATTTCCTATATCATCATGCCTTGCACCACCAATGGAAAATATCAGTTCCCTGTAATACGACAACATCCATTCTGCATCACTGCCATCTTCTCCATTAACTGAACCCCAGCAACAGCAGCTTGCTCCTTCGTTTGCTTTCTTCATTGCAATAATAGCTGCAACTCAACTCAAACCGCAGAATTGTTTTCATATTCCATTCAACACAAACTCAATGACCCGATCTCATCACTCTCCGCTTGTAGTCCATTAGCACCAGTCATCAGTGGCAACAACTATCAAAACCACCTCCCTGAATTCACACATCACTTATCCTACTTCGGATCCTACACTACCTGAACTGCATCATTTAGCTTCTTATCTGCAGCCGTTCATAGCCAACCATCTTTGCTGCCAAACTTTGTCCGTTCCAGCTGCAACTCCTTATTATTCTCCACTTGGTAATCTCCCACAGCAACAACATCTTGTCTTAAACTGTGAACATCTCTCAATCTCGATCAGCTCCCTGAGTTCCATTTTCTTTCATGGCCACAATCATCTCAAATTTCCACCAGATTACAGCTGCTCTGAATCTTCTTTACTTCTATTCCATTCTCCTAAACCACAACACTGAGTTACAGTCACAGATCATACAACTGCAGTTCCATTGCTTCAACCACCAGCAAGATTGCACTGCATCACTCTCTAGGCCTTAACTTGTTTCTCAAAGTTATCCACTAACTTCACACCACTGCCTCATACCAAATCTCATTCTCTGCAATCAGCTTCTTACTTGCAAGTCATGTTCAACACCATAAGCACCATTTAACGGCCCCAACTTCAGCTGTAACTATCACTTACCTGCATTGCACAAGCTCAACATATCCATCCACCTGCAATGACCTTAAACCTAAAACATACATCTAATTCAACATCAGCTTGTCACCGCGACTCTCGCATCTCGATTTGAGCCACCGCACTCGCATCCAAGCATCCAACCGGAGCCGCAACTCTCACTTAATCGCAACAACACCCTTCTCTCTTGTATGGCGTGACTCACCGCCTTTTTGGCTTCAATGGTCATCTAGCATACTACCAGAGCCACCAGTATCATCAGCTTCTTAATATCCTAAGCATACATCTAAGAAGTTCATTCCTTCATTCGAACACAGAAACTGCCCTCCATAGCTCAGCCATACACAATTCCTTAAGGTGCAACATTCAAGCATTCTGCAACCTGGCTTGGCGAGGTGGGGACAATGGTTTGGCATGCCGTTTGGCACATAGTGCGGCTAGCATGTCTAGGGCCAAGGAAAGGTGCATTTGGCTTGGCGAGGTGGGGCCAATGGTTTGGCATGCCGTTTGGCACATGGTGCGGCTAGCATGGCTAGGGCCAAGGCAAGGTACGTTTGGCTTGGCGAGGTGGGGCCAATGGTTTGGCATGCCGTTTGGCATATGGTGCGGCTAGCATGGCTAGGGCCAAGGCAAGGTGCGTTTGGCCTGGCGAGGTGCGGCCAATGGTTTGGCATGCCGTTTGGCACATGGTGCGACTTAGCATGTCTAGGGGCCAAGGCAAGGTGCGGTTTGGCTTGGCATGTGGGGCCAAGGGCTTGGCATGTCGTTTGTCATATGGTGAGGCTAGCATGGATAGGGCCAAGGCAAGGTGCGGTTTGGCTTGGCATGGTTTGCTATTGGCGCAGTAGTGCAGATGGCATGGTTGGCATGCCTTGGCGCGGAGATGTGGCTGGCATGGTTTGCCATTGGCACAGTGGTACGTCTGGCATGATTGGCATGCCTTGGCGCGGTAGATGTGGCAGTGGTGCGGCTGGCATGGTTGGCATGCCTTAGCGCGGTAGATGTGGCTGGCACGGTTTGCCATTGGCACAGTAGTGGTGCGGCTGACATGGTTGGCATGCCTTGGCGCGGAGATGTGGCTGGCACGGTTTGCCATTGGCACAGTGGTGCGGCTGGCATGGTTGGCATGCCTTGGCGCGGTAGCATGAGGGTTTTGTACAGGTGATGTCAATCAATGTTAGGGGTTCTTGATAGGTGTCTAAAACACCTAATTTTATATCTAGTATTTATGCTTTCTTTGCTATTATCCTTGTGAATTGCATCTCTTATGTTTAGTTTTGAGTTATTAGGTGCAACGAAGCCCTTGTGAGCAAAAGAATGAGAAAACGTCCATTTGGAGCGACAACGGAAAAAAGATCAATTCATAGGCGAGTCATATTTGGAGCCGGCTGAGATTGCGAAAGGAGGATGTAAAGAATTAGACTGTCGGGTACCTGGAGCTGACAGGCCTAATAATCTGTTGGTGGCTCTTATCTAACAGTGGGTGCCTTAAGTACTTCTCATCATTACCAAGCTCTAAATTTAAGAGAGATGTTTCTCTTTATTTTCGAGTTTCACCTGAAGTCGATGGCGGCACCATTATGAGACTAGGAAAATCAGAGATGAAATTGGTGGTAGTGAAAGGAGCTGTTGCTGAGGGATTGAGAGGGTTTGAAGTCAAGAATGAAGACAGATGAGTGTGAGTTGAAATTTGAATATGGAAGCAGTTAGGTGATGATGTCGACACCAACTAGGATCAAATCCTAGCCATCCAAGGTTACCAGACAACGCATGGTAACCTTTGGCCCGAAATCCTAGGTTTGGCCACGCCCAAACCGCGCCAAGGCATGCCATGCCCAAACCGCGCCAAGGCATGCCATGCCCACGACATGCCAACCTAGTCGCGCCACCATGCTGGCCTTCCCTATGCGGCCACTAAAACGAAGGCGTGCAACAATCAACGGCCACCCTTCCACCTTAGATGCAAATCTTATCCCTCCAAGGTCGCCAGCCAACGCATGGTAACGTTTGGACCAATGCCAAAACCCTAATTTTGGCCCCGCCTAAACTATGCCTCCTTGGGCCCGCAACATCCCGCCTGAATTCTTCTTGAGTTTTACTGTCGGGCTGTTTTCACCTCCCGAACGAGTTCAAAACCTAAATATCCCCGCGATAGGAAATAGGAAATTCTTTTCCGGTCGATTTAAGTGGCGGTCCGTCAAAATCCGAGTCCGTACGAGAATTCTACAGCAATTCTAGTAAAGGGTGCTAATTAGGGTTTCTAAAACGAAGGCGTGCGGCCATCAACGGTCGCCCTTCAATCTCAGGAGAAAATCCTAGACGTCCAAGGTTACCGGACAATGCATGGTAACCTTTGACCCAAAACCCTAGTTTGGCCATGCCAAACCGCACCAAGGCATGCCATGCCAACCTAGCCGCGCCACCATGCTAGCTTTCCCTATGCGGCTACTAAAACGAAGGCATGCGATAATCAACGGTCGCCCTTCATTTTCAGGATCAAATCCTAGCCGTCCAAGGTTACCAGACAACGCATGGTAACCTTTGACCCAAAGTCTAGTTTGGCCACGCCAAACCACGCCAAGGCATGCCATGCCAATGGCCTGCCAACTTTGCCGTGCCATCATGTTGGCCTTCCCTACACAGCTATCAAAAACGGAAGCATGCAACGATCAACGGATACCTTTCCGCTTAAGATACAAAATTTCGACCGTCGAAGGTCGCCAAGCTAGCAAGTCTCCCAAGCTCGACTTGCCAGGAAACAACCATGTTACATGTTTTCACGAAAACGTTCGAGACATCAAACCACAAACTGAGGGATGTTCTTCGGGTTTTCGACTTGTGTTTCTTTTCCTGCATAAAAAAACAAACTCTTCAACCAAGTTTAGTCAATATGAGGACATTCTCAAAATATTATCGGATGATCATAAGCTTGCTTTGCACTTATTATGGTTTGGTTTGCTCTTTTCTACAACTCTAATTTACACCTAAATCCAACCCAAATCACCAAGTTTGAGCCCATTAATCAATCCAAGGGATAGCCTAGTTTGTACCCCATTTCTAACCTTATGAACGTCAAGCCAAAATACTTTATAGAGAAAATAATGTTTTGGTGCTAGTGAATTTTATAGGCATTGAAATTTAGAATCATGAAACAGAAAAAATAGGTAACAAAAATAAAAGGTAGGATCGGGATTAGGTTTATGATTTAGCCGAGGGTTTTGCTTTGGTGATGGGAAAGACATATAAAAAGAGGGGAGAATAGTGGTACAGGGCTTGGGGTGAAAGACTTATAACCCTTGGTAGCTTAATTAAGCTAGCTCGGTGGTGGTGTTGGAACAAATTAAGGAGAAGGCACTTACCATTACTAAGACAGAAAATAACATCATAGATGAAACAGTTTCATACATCGAAAAATGTCTTTACCTTGTATGCGCTTTGTATTACCATCCTAAGATGACATTCATGACATTAGTAAGCTATATATGTGGATATCTTCCTGAAGAGATGACAATGCTAAGTACGTTTTTTTTCTTTCTCTCCATTACACAACAGACATAAACCCTCATCTGCAATAACCACACATAAACAATATCAACACCAATCAAGAACAGGAGAACAAAAAAAAATCTACGTCGAAAACTTTATATTGCATCTTTGATTCTATCCATGTATTAACGAAAAAGAAAAAGAAATCATGAGGAATCCGCACACAGGATAACGAAGAAGAAAGGTGGAGACTGGAGAGGAAAGGATGCGAGAAAGAAGAGATTAGGGTTTTCGATATTTTTTTCCCGAAAATATTCTTTTGGTTTTTTTTCTTCTTTCTGAAACATATGTGAGATGTAGGTTTTGAGATCACATGAGTTGGGAATTATGGTTATGGAGAAGGAAAACCAATAACGAACAATCAAAACAAATACGATGAACAAAGAGATGGAGAAGGATGACGAAGCCATAAAGAATCTGTTTGCGGGTTTCTTCTTAGGTTTTTCTTTGTTTTCGTGTTTTTTTTGTGTGTGTGTGATAAATACAATTTTTTTTTTTGTGAAAAAAATCCTTGTTTTTCTCTCCTTTGAGGAAAAGTGGAACGGAGCAATTCTATGAGTGGGTGAGGGTCACCATTGAAGGAGGAGGGAGGTATTCTCACCGCGCGATGTGAGGCCTCGTATGACTTAGGTTTTTAAAGGAGTTAGATTGTACAAAGATGCTATTGGTGGCTTTCCTGATTCTTGGATAGAATGTGCTTACCTAAAAAGACTTTGAGGTGTGGGACTTAAGTTGTGTAGTTCTTCCAGCCTGTGATATAAGCTTGCTCTGCCATCCTTGTAGAGGTTGTGCAGGTCTTACATCCCTCTTTCCAAGCACACTTGTAATATACCAAATTTTTAGTGGCGTGAATTGTTTCCGTTTCTCCAACCAAACCATATAAGCACAACTAGAGAGTGGTTCAAAGATTTTAGGCCTCTGGTATAGGAGATGCAAATCGCAAAACTCTCTAAAAGTTCTTTCTGGTGCATTTGCTCCACATCCCTTCCAGCGACTTCATGCCTGCGCAAAACTAGAAACCGAGAGCATGTGAGAGGAGTAGAAGGGGTTTTGGAAACCACTTTCTCACATCCCTAAATTCATCTCATTTTTTCTTGGGCATGTGCGCTGAGTGCTGTTTGGGCCCATTAGTTACTGTAATAACTTAAGGCATAATGGATTTACTCTGACTGCTGCATATATATAGAAACCTAATTTGGGGCATACAAGATAATTTGGGGGCACGCATAATAAGACAAAAAGGAGGGTTGGAAATAGTATTTCTAGGCTATCCCTTATCCAACCTATTTTCATATATGCCAAAATACCCTTATGAGATTAGTGTTAATCTGATTAATTAGTTGTTAATGATTGTAGTTAGTTTAGTGTTAATTTAGGATAATAATTTTCTTTTTAAAGATAGTTAGTGAGTTATTTTAGAAAAAGAAGAAGGATGAAAGAAGAAGGAGAGGAGGATTTTTTTTTTCTTTGTGATCTTTGTGATTATTGAGAGATGTGTGATACAAATTCGAGTGAGGAAGGTGAATCTTCATCACGTAAAGCTAAGAAAATACATATCAATTACGATGGAGATCCGGAGATGGCTTATTTTTTGGATTATGAAAATGATTTTACCCAAACTCAACTTTTTTCTCAAGCTCAAGATGATTCCTTTATGGAGCCAAATCCCGAAGATGAGTACATGGATGAGGAACCCAATGCTAATAATACACATGTATGGTTGTAAAAGTTGTTTAATTTCCGTTTTGTAGCTTGATTTCACCAAAAGTTATGATTTTTGCAACTAGTTCGGCGCAACAGAGTAAGGTTCGGCAGATAATATGTATGCCGAACCATAATAAAGAAAACTAAAAAACTCTATAGTGGAA